>APFE031038420.1:118392-145276 GCA_000404065.3 Pinus taeda
TTTATGTGCTTATTAATTAAATTTAAATATAGTTACACAATCATTATTTTAATTTATAAGGTAAGATGGGTCTTAACTTATTGCTACTACTTATATGTTATATATTTTAAAGTGATGTATATTATGATTGTCTTTTATCTATAAAGTTATTTGTAATTTTATTAATAAAAACAAAATTACAATACAACAAATTGAAGTTTATTATTTTTATTACTTTTAACTTTTTAAGTACACTACAACATCTCCCCTATATATAAATAGTTACAAACTTTTACCTGTTATAAATTGAACACATTAATATAAATTCAACATATTGAGTTGACATGTAAAAAGATTTATTTCTAATTATTTAGTTTATATTATTATTATACTATTTTTGTTTTATATATATATTAATTTGTTAATTATTTAATTTTTTTTTCAAATTCTTCATTTTATTCTTAATTTTTGTTTCTTTTATATATATATATACTATATATAATATATAATATATTATATATATATATATAATATTATAATATAATAGATATATATATAATATCTACATCTGATTATAATATTATATATATATATATATATAGAATATATATTATAAATTTTATTTTTATTGGTTGATTTTGTTTCTCCATTTTATAATATTTTTAATAAGGGTTCAGAGATTTCCACGGTTATTCATATTGCTAGAGATTTAGGGAGGAAAACTATGTAATAATTTTTTAACTCAATCAACATCATTAGGTGCCAGAGAGCTTCTTCGATAGTTGAAAAGCCTTTTTATAGGAGAAAGGAACTAGTATCCATTGGGATAAGGGTCAAAGTTAAATACAATTATTCAGAAATAATAATTAAAATTTGACCAAATCTATTAAAAATTGAATAATTTAATATATAAAATAAGAAATTGATGAAAAATTAATATATAAAATTATTAAATTAATGTAGGGAATTAACACTAGATAAGAGAAAAATAAGAATATTGAAAAAAATAATATAAATACATAATAATTACAAATTTCTTGTAAATCTAAAAATTTTTAATGTTTATTACAAATAAAAGATTTTTTTAATTAATTTTATTTTAAATTTATTATTTTATTTAGTTTGTTTTTAAATGTTTTTTCTATTTTTTTATTCTCCCTATAATAATTTTGGAAAAAATTTAATATGTAGTGCATATATACATTTATTATGAAAATGTTTTTCCCATTCAATTATTTTGTTTATTTTACATATAATCATTTTGGATACTATAAGGAGGTTATCAACCTAGCTTGCTAACCAGAATTACTTATCTTAACCAGTGCTAAGAAGAGAATGAATATTGCGAGGATTAGAACTAATTCTCATGAACTTCAGAGTGAAATCAGACGTTGGTCTATTCCCAAGATACCTTTGGATGAGAGAATATGCCTCCTTTGCGAAGAGAGTCGAAGATGAAAAACACTATATCTTGGATTGTCCATCCCTTACTCACATCCGCTCTCATTTCCAAAACATTTTCCCCACTACCAACCTCCTCGACTTGTTCAATCAGTAAAACTATAGTGACCTCGAAACACTTCTCTCCCTCCTTTTTTATCAAAGGAATAAAATTTTAAATAATCCCAATTAATTGCTTCTTTCTTAAGGTTCGATAGACCATATCATTCTTAGTGGACGTTAATCATCATCATCATCATTAATATGTAGTTTATATACATTTATTATTTAAAAATGTTATAAATGTTATTATCCATTAGTATTATTAGAAAAAATATATTAATAAAATTAAATTTTTAAACTCAAATTGTAAATTTTTTTATTTTTTTAAATAGGAACTTATAATTTTAATCTTTCATTTACGAAAATGGTACTAAAGAAGGTATCTTTGAATATTTTTGGATCATGAGATGCAATCATGGCATCTAAAATTGCAATGAGACCCTCTATGAATGCTACTCAACAAAAGCTAGCTAACATTTATGGTCAAAATCCATTAACCAACCTCTCAAAATCAATGAAGAATGTTAAAGAATGGAAAATGGCACCAAAGGAAAATAAAATGGAGTTTTTATGGTATGTTAGAGAAAAAAAGAAGCAACAATGCAGAACAAATATATTTATATTGTAGTGAGTTTGAATATCAACAAAGAAATTATCAAGCATTTAGCATGGTAAGAAACATATCTTTGGCGTTGAGTACAAATATTGTTTATGCTTTTGTAAAACAAACCAAGACATGTATGAAGATTAGATATTGTTTTATAAAGTACAATTATAACATGGGAGAGGAATTTGCAGAGAATTATGAAGGTGTCATGGAAAACATTCAGAAAGGAAATGTAAGTTTGTCTATTCATATTTATGTATCATTGTAAATATGATTATATTTTTTTATAACTTACTTATCACTGAAATATTATATATATTTTTACAGTATATTGCTATGCCACTTTAAATTATGTTGCAGAGAATTTTTCATACATAGACAAATATCATTGAAGTGATCAAAATTTTTAATACTAATAAAATAGAAGAAAAAAGGAGAAAGGAATGGAGAGCAACAACACTTGAATAGGGGTAGCGGGAGGGGGAGGGGTCTTGTATAGCCCCGAAGGAAATCTTGTCATGTGGTATGCATGGGGATTGGGACAAATGACAAGCAACAAGCAGAAATGCATGGATTGTGCAAGGTTTGATATTAGCCAAAACCACACAAGTGACAAATATTTGCATCTTAGGGGACTCGCTTATCATCATTTAGCACTTATGTAAAGGAACCTCACTTTAGAGATAAACACTTGGAAAAAATTTTGAAGTGAATAAGGGGGCTTCTGGAATAAATACCACAAACAAAGTTATTTTGTATCATAAGAAGTCAAAATGAAGAAGTTGACAAGTGTGCAAATCAAACCCACTAGCTTCAAGTGGGGAATTAGAAATAAATGGTGATTTGGGGTGGTGGAACCTACCCTAATCTCATAGGCTAAATAATTCCTCTAAGGAAGGATCCATGACCTATGTCAACATATTACAAAATAATATATAGGAACTATGATTATAACCTCAATGTTTGGAAAGGGACTCATAATAAAAATTGGGAAGGGGGCTCAATAGATGTCGCGGCACCCCAAATGAGTTTGATGCATGTAGATTGCATAATCAAGCAATCTCTAAAAGGATGGGACTCAACTCGATGACCATAGTACAGATATGCCACAAGACATCCACTTATGGTGAAAATTGTATGTAATGGAATGACAATTAAGAAGAGGTATGCTACTATAATATTGGACTCATGTGGGATTTGGAGAGGAAAGGTGTATGAATTAATTTTAAAGCAATGCAACTCGCCAAGGTGGCTTGCCATTTTGGAACTCCACTTGGGGACAAAATTTTGAAGGAATCATAGAAGGATATGACAAGTCCCACAAAGTGATTCCAAAATTCAGCCTGGTGCTCATAATCAATCCTGGGGCAATCAATGGGCCTGCTGAAGCTAGGCTTTGCGGTGAAGCATCATCCGCCATGGAGAGATCTTAAACGGGAAATGCTCTTGATTATGCCACCGACCCAGATGAACCACCTGACTGAACCATCTCGTTCTGCATCAGCCGCCTCTCCCCCAACAATGATAATTAGAATCCAGGTTGGTTTATGCCTCTATTTTGAGTTCTATATTTGCATGCCCACTTGAGGTATCTAGTTATGGTGGGTGATAGAGAAGTATTTGGTCTATGGTGAGCTTACTACTTATGCATGGACTCAGTTTTTTATGGGTCAATCTGGAAGGAAATTTGTTCATGGAATGATTATTGGCTTGGCTTATAGAAGCCCATGTTGGTCTTAGAGAAAAAAGCACTTTGGCAACACAGAAAAACCCATCGTCGATTTTATTTGGTGGTGTTACGTAAAATTTGGCTACCTATCGGTCTAAGGGCCCTCACTAGCTTAAAATTGGGTATGAGCTCATTGGTCTTAGCACTGAACTCATACATAGACATTGATTTAAGGAATGTCGCGCGACTTCTTTGGCCCGCAACAATAATTGGTGATTAGTGGCAGAGACAACTTTTATGAGAATAATACTCTATATTGGGATATTTGCAATTGGGCTTGATGTGATTCGAGGGCAGCAGTGATCAAGTGTATACTAAATAGTTGGTTGAACCAGACCTTAGAGAGGGGGTGTTTTGGGAAGCGATGGATAACATACGCCTTTGTTGGAGAGATAGGATCACGATGTGGAGAGGTAAGGAGGGTGATTTTGGCACCAACACTTGTGATTGATACTTTAGGTGCAAATGTAAGGAAAGGGTCACCCAACTAATGGAGATAATGGATCGCCTTCAACCAGATATGTTAGTAATTAATATGAAACTAAAGGAGTAGATAGATACCAATGTTAATGTGTTGAAGGAGGTCCAAACCTTGACAAAAAATTAGTCAGGTAGGGGGATGAGACAGAGGTACTTTGTAGGTAGATAATTGAATTGCAGGAATAGGTTCATCTTCTGAACATCAGACTTAATGACCACAGTCAAGAGACTTGGAAGGAAGGAGAAAAGTGCTTAGACCTCAACACACTACTAAAGGAGGAAATTGGTGATTTCTAATGATGTATGTATTACTGCAAATTTTGTATTTTGTTAGGCAATTATTGTGTGAGTATTGAAGGTTATATCCCTACATAAATGTAATGAATTTTGGGAAGATATGTAGTCATTTAGAAGAGTTCATAGTCAATATCACACATAGGGAAAAGATAGATGGAGAACAAAATATAACACATTTCCTGGGTACTTATTGTGACGAGGCACAGATTTAATAAAATATATACTCATTCCTATTAAAAAAACATCATGAAACTACGAGAGTAGATACACACAATCAAAAAAGAAAGAATAAAAATCATCAATCTAATAAGGTTAGAAAGGTGACTTTTCAATGTGTGAAAACTCAATATAAAAAGGATGTTGTTATTGGTAGAAATGAGGTTATCAACCTTGTTGAAAGTTAGAAGAGTCATAAAAAAATAATAATAATAATAATAATAATAAAAGACTAACTAACTAAACTAAACTAAACTAAACCCAAGGATTTTTCTATTCTAGTTGATTATGAGCATATTTTTTATTTAGAAGAAGATCCTTTAAATGATAAGAGAAAGAAATCAAATGTTGTTGGTGTCTGAAAAACCATGGTTTTTATTGAAGATCATGGATAAAGTTCTAAAGAGAGCAAGGAAATCATAACATTAGACATTGATTTAGAGGATGGTACTATTAACGCAAAACAAAATGCCACTCAAAATCAATTGAAGAAGAGAAACTTGGTTTATGAAGCCCATACATTTCGATTGAATGTAAGGCAGCTTTATAGACCCATAGAAGGGAAATCTAAATACCAAAACAAAAAGCCACACTGCTTGCATGTTCATAACTTGAAAGCATTGATTAGGTATAATCTATATGAATATGTGGTTGAGTGTGTGGTTCTTATTGATCCAAGAGAGGTTCCTATTAAGGAGGCATTTGATAGATCAAAATGTTTTGACTACAAATGTTATATGATTGGGGAAAACAATTTGCAAAGGCTATAAGAGAATTGATGTCGGAGTATCTCAATAACCCATTTTTTGAAACAATGAAATATATCATTTATGTTGGTTTTACGGATGTGGAAGCAAAATTATTGGAACGGGATCATAATACAAATAATGAATATAAGATATCTATGAATTTCATCCAAAGGGTTAGATTTATTCGTAAAGAATTAAAATAACAATGTGATGGGGATGAGATAAATGTCACTTCAAGCATTTGAAGGGAATGTAGTATGGAAATAGGCTTCTCAATTGCTGAGGAAAATGTTAAAGGAAAAAATGTAAGGTAAGTGATGCATTCAGAGTTGTGGATAGATTTTTCCAATTAGGATTTAAAAGTGGAGAGACATGGGATTTATTCAAAGATATTTTTCAACGTGTGGGAGAATGTTGACATAAAATTTTAGAGGCCCTAAAAAGTCTAAATCCTTAACATGTAGCACCAGTAAAGAGGGTATTGAAATCAAGAATCTTCTAGAATATATGACTATCACACCTTGGAGAGAAAAGCAAGGAGTGAAGGATGAAAGGTTTTCCATAAAAATATTGTCTTATGTAAACCCACGTGAATTATCAATAAAAGGAATGTCCAGTTAATTCAAAAGTAAGTTTAGTGAGTTATTTTTATTTATTTTTGGTTTACATTTTTTTTCCGTTATAGCGCATATATATATATATATATATCGTTACAACATTCTTTCTTTTATGTATTCAGTCACAAGGTTTATAAGAGAATACAAGAAGAAAAGGTATGAAATTTTGAATAAAGAGAGCTGGATGATGTTAGATGCAACTATTTAGATCCAAGTTCTACAACACTAAAACATTTTTTTGTTGCATTCAAAAAGGTATGTTGATTTAGTAAATTTATTTTAATCATTTGCAAACTATTTTTATTTTATTACTTGTATATATATTTGTTTATTTCTTTAAAGATGTCGAAAATGAACATAGACGAAGTATTGGAAAAATTCAAAAGTTTTATTCAAAAAGTTAAGTTTGAAAGGAAAAGAAATCAACATCTGAAGTTGATTCTACTCTTGATCACTACATTTGAAATAGTCTTAACACTATATACTATCAAATAATATTAGGTGAATGTGAAAATACTGCAAATATTATGCTTAAAAAGGATTACTCCCCGGTTATTGCAGATATCCCTCATGACTTTAATTTCCAAAACATTGGATATGATAATTATCCATATAGTTACCAAGCTTCCAATAAAGTGGTTATGAAATTTCTAGAAGTCACAACATCACCGATTTTTAGATTTGTGATGTTTGATTCAAACACACTACTAGGATTAATACTATTAAGCTTCAAGGTAAAATTAAACTCGAGGATGCAACTTTTATGATAAGACATTGAAATTGTATGCTTAGTGATTAATATTAAAATTAAATGTTATTTATGTACAAGTTAACTAAATTTTTATTATTTCATTGTATAGGCATAAGTCAAATCTTATTAGTTCCAGAGGTCAACCAATTACAAGTGATTCTGAGTTGGTACATGTTAAATCCTCGATAATAAAGGATAGTTATAAATCTATTCTTATGAATGAAGTAGATGGAAAGATTCATGGTCAAGTAATGGTTTATAATGTTGTGGTAAGAAAACTAACATGTAAAAAAAATATGTGAAAGGGTAGATCATTAACATTTATCAAAAGCCACAAACATTGCTTAATTATGTTTTAGATTGATGTTCAAATGAAAGAGATTGGGTTATGGATTTTTTCTCAGGTTTAGGTAAGACTTATGATATGAAATTGAACTTCAATCTTTATTATTTCTTAATTCATATGTGTGTATACTTATTTACTTAATTATTTATTTAATACTTGATGATTAGGTACAGGACTAGCATATTGCTTACAAAAAGAAAGAAATTGCGTAGCCATTGAAAATGACCACTAAAATGCAATTTTATTCATCAAAAAATTAATGCTATTAAGGTTCTTCTAGATGCAACCAAAGAAATTGGCTTGAGGAAAAGAGATTTTAATGAATCACCTATGGAAAAAAAGTCAAAGGATCATCAACCACTGTTAGATAGAATAATTAGAAAGGAATACTTTGGGAGATTTGTGAACATCAGATATCCAATCGAAGAGGAAAATGACCCAACGAAAGCAGAGACTACCACGAAAAAAATGGTAATGAAGCTTTTGAAGATGATGAATTTGGTTTATATGATATTGTTGACTAATTTTAAATTGTGCTTGAAATACAAGTTCAATTTTGGAAACTATTAACAAGGTATGCTTATAATGTTTTGACTTGATATTTTATTATAAGAATAAGTATTCATTTATTGTTGTTTTACAACTAATATTTGATTGTGTTATATTCATATTTTTTATATGAATCATTATCTTTGGGAAAAAAAATAAATATTATCATCTTTAACCTAAAATTCAAAAAAAAATTGCTATTTTTTTTAACATTTTTTATTTTTTTCATTATTTTTTTCGCATAAAAATCCTTTAATTAACATATTATTTTAAGAAAAAAAACTCCCAAAACGCGTATTTTTTCATTATATTGTATTTGAAAAGAAAAATTTGACAAATGTTTACAATTTTTATTTTTTAGTGACAATTATTTGGTTGTGTATTGAAGTAAATATAAAGAAGTATTAACAAGTCTAATATCCATATTAGTTGCTCTATTGTTCAGGCATGAAAGTATAGTGGTTTGTCTATCTAAATATTTGCATAGTACTATATATATATATATATATATGAAATTAGTATTTTAAAAATTTATTAACTCCAAATCAATATATGAAAGGATTTTATTAAAATTATAGAAATATGGAAAGTTTATAGTTATTGACATTTTACTATGTGAGAGTTTTAACATATTTTGAAATTCCTTTGCAACTAGTAAACAAAGGTGAAGATAAATGTAATTAGGAATTCCTTTAAAATAGAAGATTTAAAATGAGAAGGCATAAATTGAAATAGAAAAGCAGCAAAAGACTTATATAGAAAAGAAAAAAAAAAAATATATATATATATATATAATATATATATATGAGGGAAAAAAAATTACATAATAATTGTATTCATGGCCTCAATGTTTTATTGAGAAAACGGGGAAAAGTCTCAAATAATTTCCATTTATGAGGATCTTCACCATTATAAAGTTTTTTTTTTAATTCTTTTAATTTTTAAAACATTTTTAATTCTCACAATTGATTTAAACCCTATAAAAATTACAAACACCAATCAAAAATTAGAAATTCAAATTTTAAAATTCAAAAATTAATTTTCAATTTCTAAAAAAAAAAAATTATATTTAATTTTACGAAAACTTTAATAAACTTGGAAATAATTTTAAAAAAATTGCAAATTAATTAAGAGTCAAAGGATTTTGACCCAAACTAGTTACAATATACTCTGCCTTTGGCAGGTATAAAAAATTTATTTTACAATATATTTAGACAATATGGCATTCGTCCACGATGGGGCTGGGTGAGGAGGCTAATGAAACAACAAGTGGGAGGGTTGTGGTATTGTCGCCTCCTAGTGTATTAAACACATGGAATGGCGAAACCACTTGCCCTCCCATGTGAACATTCATATATCATCAATGTTCTGATGGGTGGTAGATCGCAGAAAGTTTTTTGGAAGTTGGCGAAGTTCTAGTGCTATTGTTTCCCAAATTCAAAGCGTGAGAGGCAAGGGAAATTTTACAGAAATTTGAATGGTTCTTCATTGAGAAGCTAGCGGAGGGAAAAAGTATGTAGCAGAGTAGCTTAAAAAGGTTGAGGTTGTGTGAAAACTATAGGGAAGGCTTAGGTCCTCCTAACCTAAAATTCCCTATCAAGATTGTTGTTAGATGCTTTCATAGTTTGGTATATGGAATTGGTTTATGGTGCACAGACTCATAAGAAAGCAGGTTTTGTAGAATTGATTTTGACGTAGCAACATGATAGATATTTTGAGTGCATTCCTATTCCTCATACTAGTGCAGTTGTATGTTATTTCCTAGTTTTTTATCGCTCTCGATGTGGGAGGTTGGTAAGAGAGCTATCTAGTAATTTTTTCTTATTCCTTTATTGCTCTCAATGGCTTTTCCATCTACTCTATTGGTTTTGGTATTCACTTTCGTGTCTTTCTGAAAGGCTGTGGAATTTGATGTTGTTTGGAGTTCCCAGTTCGAACTCTTCCAAGATAGTAGTCTTAATTCTTATGTCTCATTTCAATTGGTCTTCTGGGAAGTACTTATAAGGTGTTTTAGGGGGTCTAACTGCTATGAAGTTACATTTAGCGTGCCTTTCTAATTATGGGTGCAAGTGGGAATCGTTCTTTCAGTTTGAGTTAGGTCCTTCCTATTTCAGTGCTTCTTTGGATTTCCTCAGTGGGGGGAGCCTTTGTCATATTGCTCATGGTTTTTATATGTACTAAGTTTTTCTCCTAGTGTCGGCCCTCTCTATTGTTGTTTAGTAGGTTAGGCGTTTGTGCCCAAAGTTCATCTTCTGTTGGGTTCAGCATCTTGGGTGGTAATATTTTGGTTTGATATTGTTGTAAGTCTTTCCAAGTCACAACTCCATGGAAAATAATGTAGGCTAAGAAAGGTGTGATTAGTAGATCAAGTGAGGGCTACAATAGAGCTTTCGAGGGGGGGGAAAGCTCAGCAATCAACTAGGAGAGTTTCCATGCCAACACTCAATCTTATATCAGGTCTAAAATCCATTCACCTAAGGAGGAAATCATGAGGGAGGATAAATCACTCTCTCATTCTGAGATCGATGTTGTGGCCTTGATTTGGGTGTTCAATTACACGAGAGGTGGAAGGAATCAGTATCTATAGGAATTAAATTATATTGACACATCAAGACCCTAATTGAAAAAGTTTTATAGGATAGATGGGATGCAAACAAAGAGATGACCTCTATGTTAGGTGACATCCAACAGGAAATCTAGCACTTCCACACTCATATCATGAGTATGAGTTCTAGGCTTGCTCACTTGGAAGAGAATTTCAGTTGCAAAAAACTACATAATCCAACTGGCCCAAACACCAATACCATCCATATTGAGGTATTCAATTCTTCGGGTTAATGTTGATTATCTCTGTTTTTTATTATCTTAATTTTCCTACAGTTTCTAATAATATGTATGTAAGGTGGTATATGATGGAAGTTCAGAATTGCATGTGAAAGTATATGTTTTGGTCACACTCGGTAATTTTGCTAAACAATATATCTCTAGCATGCCCTTTTGGAGAATCCCAATAGTATCCAATTTTGAAATCATGGTGAACCTACATTCCCTATTGCATTTTTGGTTTATGTTAATACATAATGCATTAGAGGATTTTCCGAAAGTTACTTGTTGTTGGGGATGTTTTGGGTTCAAAACCCATGGACTCCCAATTTTGGTTTTAATATAATTTTAAAACTACATAATTTATGGTAAGCATATTTCCATATTGTAACGACTCCCCAAACCATGAAAATAAGACAAAAATGGAGGTTACGCCATGCCAAGGCCACTGGGCCTAATTTGAGGTGCCATGTGGCACCATGTGATTGGGCCATGTGGCAGACTCTCATTGGTCCACATCATATGCCACTTTTATCACTTGCTTTCCATGTGTCGACTTATGGTGTTGCCACATCACCTAATTGTGGGTCCACCTGGTTTGTTGACTAGCCTACAACATTAGCTCTATGGATCCCATTAGGCCTGCTAGCTTCGCTACGGTATCATTTGTACACCCTGCCATGTGGTAGAAGGTTGAATTTGATTTTGGCCTTTTTGTTATTTGGTACAAACTTCAAATTGTAATAACTTTCTCATACATACTCAAATTGAGGCACCGTTTGCACCATTGGAAATCTCTCGTCGAGCTCTATGAAGGTCCTAGTTTCATAAAATTTTGAACACTTCTATTTTTGAGGTTTCTTGGAGCCACTTGGATCATTGAGGGATACCCTCATCACAATTCAACACCTCCAAATAGGCTTTCTTCTAAATAATAACATTCTCTCCTTTCTCCTCTAAAGAATCACTGGCATCCTAGAATCATTCTCGCATAAGTCTTGTTTTCATATTCTTTGTAGCCAAAACAAAGAAGTTGATATTTAGGAAAACCTTGCATGTCGACTAGGTGAAAGATAATGTGAGGTTAATTGATATTTAACCTGGAAAGTAATCCCATGTTCTCTTCAAATCATGTCCCTAGCCCCATCCATTTTAATTGAATTGATGACTTAAACCAAAATACATTTATGTCATGAAAAATGATATAGGATATCCTTCCAATCCTTCATTGCATCCTCTCTTAGAGAGAAATTAGATGAACAACAAGTGGAATCACATGCAGGTCTTATCATATGAGGTGGAAACCTGTGGGAAGGCGGGCCATGTGTGCATTTACTTAAGGCTTGTGAAGCATATCAATTTCAAATTCCTCTGCTCCTCCTCCGTCTTCGTACCAAGCCTGATGGTAAAGAAATCTAATAAATTAATGAAATACAAGATGGAGTCACCCCTAAAAGTGTGGGATCTCTCTGAATTGTGAGATATATTCATTGTGGATGATCTCATGCTTAAGAAGATGGAATTGGGTCAAAGTTCCACTTATTTGAATCTTTGTGGCCATTACTTTGTCATGTGCATTTAGTCCTTCAATTCAGGTGACGAGACTCTCTAGCCTGAATGTTGGAAGTTCACTCAGCCTTCTTCTTTTCTTAGGAATACGTTGGTAATTTATGTGCTCTCTATCAGCTTTGGTCTCTTCTCCACTACTGCAATTCACAGGCATAAATCATTAACGAATAAGTTAGCAGATTCTATTTTTCTCTAGAATACAAATTGGGAAATTTGAATTGCATCAGCGGTGGCTTCTAATTTCTTCGGAAAGTATACTCTGTTTCCTAGCGTTTTTAGTGGATAATCTCAAGTGGACAGTAGGGGTGAATTGTGTGGTTCCTTAGCTCTATTTTCAGATTCACCAATTTGGTCCTTCCTCATGAGGTATATTTTAAGGTGGTCAATTTTCACCCTCTCTCTCTATGATTTTCTCTTCTGGTATTGTGTCTCTCTAGGCTTAACTATTCATAGAGTCCTCTTTATTCACTCTTCTCCTCTTCACAACTCCGGACATAGACTCAAAATGGACAATAAAAGGGCTCCCCCCTCTGCCATTGATATCTCCAGCCCTTGTAATCATTGCCCGCGTCCTCCAATTGACAAGCATGAAGATATTTATGACCTTTGTAAGAAATTTTTTCAATGGTCAGATAACATTCAATTATTTACTAAAGAAGTCCAGAGGCATCAATCTAGGATTAACCAACCAAAAGACGATCTTGACTAGATTCAACGGCAACTTGGTGACATGCAGTTTCAAAGAACTCCTGAAGAAAATCGAAATGTGGCCAGTGGTGACCTTAGTGACCCCTCAGACAAGATGTCCATTGATCCTCCACCGTAAGATATGTTTAGTCCATATGAATGTATTATGTGGCCAATTCTATCAAGCCTACAGTAGTAGTAGTGTTTGTATTACGAATGATAGAAGTAGCAAACTTGATGTAAATTTTGAAACTCCTCTCATAATCTACTATGAAGCTCTCCTATCCTAGAATTGAATGTAAAACTTATTGAGTATTTTTTTGCATCTAGGCGCAAACTTAATAGTAAACTTTCTCATATTTGTCAAAAAAAACATTATGAAAAAAATTGAAAATTTCATTAAAAAAACATTCGCCAAAAAAAACTTGAAAAACACGTAAAAAATTGTTAAAAAACCAACATTTGAAAGAAAAAAAGTCCATACATGGACATCAGCCTCCTTTCTTCTAAAATTCTCTCATTTTTCCAGTTTTGTATGTGACTGAATACATCTTTGTTGCAATGGGATTGAACTGTCTTTTCGGCTATTGGCTCCCTTTCAGTTTTATATTTATGTTGTATATGACATATGGACTTTGTATACTATTCCTATATATCTTTTTATTTGTGGTTTTCTTCGATTTTTTGGACAGACCCTGTTTTGATCTCTGTTTATAGTAGTTTTACTCATGATTATCAGTATTGAGCAAGTGCTTTTACACTTTTCCTCAATATGTTGTCGTTTTCACTTTCTGTGCATGTTGGATTCATAGTTTGATTATGGAATGCTTCGATGCATCTACACCGTAACTTTTTATTCACTTATAAAAGAGTTCGATTTTTCCTATGGCAAAAAAAAAAATTGAAAGTGTCAAAATATGCCCCCAATAAAAAGGGTGATGTTACATCATTACTTTTCAAAATCAACATGAAAATTGTGATTTCATACGATCTTTAAAAAAATAAAAACTCGATCAAGTTCTCATTAAGTGGGTAACTTTGTTCTACGATATAAATGCAAAAATAATTGAAGTTGATCTTGAATATACATCCTATCATCATGTTTTTGAGAGCTTAACTATGTATTAGTTATCCTATTAAAAGTAGGCGGGTTGATGGAGGCTAATAAACGTTTAATGCGAGAGTTAAGAAATGGATACTGACCAATAGCATGCCCAATGGAAACGTATTAATCAACTTTCAAACAAATTCCTAGGAAAATGCTTTATTGTGCTGACAAGCGCTCTAGACCTAGTATGGGGTAGATGTTGTAATGTCCATAAATTAGTGTAAACATTTAAATGTTGGCTCAATATGGGAGAGATGTTGTAGTGTACATAGAAAGAAACATAAAATAAATAAATAAATCATAAAAAAATATAATGTCAACTCAATTAAAGAAGTAATAAAAATAGTAAATTAGTTCAATTTAATTTGTTGAAATCTAATTTTGGTTTTATTAATAAAATTACAAATGATTTTTTCTAGGAAAAAATCATTACACACACACACACATGATATATATATATATCACATTAAAATAAATGTAAACAATAGGGTGGCAAGAGTGGGAGGGGTTATTCTTCGACCCGATGAAACAATAGAAGTAACCTTTGCTTGGGGGCTTGGGAAAATATCAAACACTCAAGTGGAACTGTATGGTCTCTATCGATGTTTGAAAATAGAAAATGAGCTAGAGATCATAATTTAATCGTCATGGGAGATTCCCAAAATTATTATTTAAACCCTATGTAAAATATCATCTCTAGACAACATCCATCTCAAGGTTATTTTTAAAGAAGTGACTAGGCTTCTATCAAGGATTGAGAATTATGAAACCTTCCATATTCTTAGATGACAACCAAATTATGGATTCAATGGCTAATAAGGGAGTAAAACTACACCTTATTACTCTAAGAAGGCATCATTCCACCACCTTATGCACCATGCCATGAATAGAAAAAAAAAAATAAACGGGACTAATCCCCAAATGAGGAGGGTCAAAATGGTACTTTCACATTGCTCTCATCATGCAAGAGTATGCACAACTATGGTTTTTGAATCTGTAAATTTCCCTCTCTCTCAATCCTTCAGGCACATTGATATGAAAGGTGGAGCATTTTTATTGCACAATGATATTGGCTCGGTGCCCAGGCTCGATCATGGTGTCTCAAGTTAACGTTGGCACACATAGACACCCTCAATCTTGGCCTTCTAATGTAGATTTCCACCTAATGTACTGGGGACTTGTGTGAGCAGTATTGATAAGCATGTGGCATAGCACTCAGACATAAAATAGCCTCGGAAATGTGAAGGCTAAGGAACATTTTCCTAACTGGGATGCTCAAGTGTTGATCCTGCTCCAAGCACACTGAGTCTGCAGGGAGATTGATTATGGAGGATCTCAACCCCTACCAGGTAAACATAGTCATCTTTGTGTTATGTTCAATAATGGTCTCAATGTCATTAATGCAAGAATAGAGATTACGAGGGACTAGTTAATTTGTTGTGTTTTTCAACATCCCTTGAACTGACCTCAAGAGTAGTAGAAGGAATTGATTCCCAAACTTTAGAGCACTTTAGTTCCAAATCTATAGCTCAATATTTTGAACCTTTGCAGAAGTAAGAGACTTGTATCTTTTATTGATATCCCTTGGAACCTAATGTCGTCGCATGGATGTTTTTCTCTTTCTACTCCTCTCAAGTGGCACAAGGATGCATCTTTAAGCAACAACCCTAGGAGATATAGTTGTTTTCTCCCAATTTGTGAAAACAATACTTTAACAATCCAAACATATGAATTTTCACCCAAATTCTAATTGGATATCTAATTTGAGCTACAGAATCGAACCTTAGTTGAATTTGAATTTGGTGGGACAAATAGAGAAAACAAAAAATGCATACATAAGGTCTCTCTCGAACATAATCAACCAACTACAAGAGGAAATCTACACCCTGCAAATGAAACATAATCAAGTTGTTTCGAGCATAACATAAATTATGGACATAATAGTGGATAATTGGACCATCATTTGTCGAATTGAAAATGAAAGGTACAATCATCGTCATCAAATTGAGAATCTACACTCATCCCTAGCTAATGGATCGATAAAAATCAACATAGTTAAGAAATGAGAGGCTTAAAGTCATAGAATATTTCCTAATCTGAATGCAAATGCCTCAATGAACCAAGATGAAAACAAGAAGGAAGGTAGCTCCTCAAAATATAACTTATATCTATGCTCATTTATAAATTTATTTATTTATTTTTGCAATTTTGTTGATGCATTTTTGCATACAATCATACTAGGAAATCAATCAAAAAGTTATTAAATTTTGGGGAAAAGGGTCTTGTAAGGAGCTAACACCATAAAAGCATTATATGGTCCAAGTCTCAAATTTCAAGCATATAAAATTCAATATTTACAATAAACATTTTTCCTAAGTGATATATTTATCTATCTATATCACTAATGCTATGCATATCACATTGGAAAAATAAATTAAAAATAATTATAAAACATATCAAAGAGAAATGTTACATATATATGTAACTATATGTATTATTAGGGTTTTAATAAAATTAAAAATAAGAATGTTTCTATGTATAGAGATGAGAAATTTATATAAATATAAATAATATTATTAATAACTAGCATAGATCCATATTAACTTCCAATCTACCAAGTGCTGAAAGGAATCAAATTTCTCAAGGTGTAAATCTTTCCTCAAGTTTTGCAATCAAAAAGAGGTTTGCATCTTGAGAGATTTAATTCCTCTTGACTCTTGGTAATACTAAATTTAAGACGGATCTATGTTGGTGTAATAACAAGGGGCGGCAATTAGATGCAATAGCTCATGGGTCCCTGGAAATGAGAATATAAATAACACTTACTGCTTTCATTATGTCTAACTTAAATCATTTAAGAAGAAATTGGAAAGTGTATGTTCATGAGAAGAAGTGTTAGAAGAAGAAGAATTAAGATTGATGTTGTGCATCTGCATTATTGCTTCTAAAGCCTCTATCTTTTAAAATAGTTGGACTACAGATGCCCTATTTCCCACAAAAATTGTAATGTTTATCAGTATTCTTATTGTTTAATCTTGTTCCTTTGTCACCATTGGGAGTAGAGGTTGACTAAGAGGGTTTGGGACCATTGTTTTGTATGTTGTTGTAAGGATGTTTCTTCTTAGGATGCTTTTTTTGTCTTTTTGTTGGGCCACTAAGGCTTTGTTGGATGTACCTATAGTTTTGATCACAAGATGCAAGAGATTGTCTTCCTCTGCAATCAAAGAATCACAAAAAGACTCAAGAGTGGGATATTGATATGCAACTCCTAGAGCTTTTGTAGATTGATATTGTTCTTCTTCATTGTTGCTTCTAAAGCCTGCATATTTTAAAACTTTCGAATTATTGATCATTATCTCACCCACAAAAATTACAATTCCTATCAGTCTTCTTACTTTGAGACTCTAATCCTTTGTTACTATTGGGAGTAGATACTAGTTAAGAGGGTTTGGGATCATTGCTTTGTTTGTTGTTACAAGGATGTTGCTTCTTAGGATGCTTGGTTTTATCTTTCTATTAGGCCACTAAGGCTTTGTTGGATGTACTTGCAGAGTCGATCACAAGATGCAAGAGTTTGTCTTGCTCTCTAATCAAAGAATCACAAAAAGGCTCAAGAATGGGATCTTGATATGCAGCCCCTATAGCTTCTCTAGTAGCGTAAAAAGTATATGTAAAAATAATATATGTAGTACCAAGCTTAACAAGAATAACATATATGCATCGATCACGCTTTGTATCGACTTTACAATCATTAAGTGAAACTGTAGGTTTTTCGAATTCAGATAAATAATCTTCAATATAAGCGAAATCAACTTACATAGATTATATAATTTTCAAGTTGATGGGCATAAATCACATTTTTTTGGAAAAATACTTTATTTAGCTTTACCCATGCTTC
The DNA here is from genome assembly GCA_000404065.3 of Pinus taeda. Taxonomy (NCBI): domain Eukaryota; kingdom Viridiplantae; phylum Streptophyta; class Pinopsida; order Pinales; family Pinaceae; genus Pinus; species Pinus taeda. Next base: position 136,301 of record APFE031038420.1, read on the forward strand.
ATCTAGGTCATATATTCGTTGAGTATGAAGTCATAAATTAAGAGAATGGGCATTCTAATTAATCCATGTGCTTCATCATTCATATTATCCTATTTGGCTTTCTTTTCAACTCCAGTGGGAGATTTTTCTTATTCCAAGGTAATCTAGTACAACCCTTTACTTCTTTGTACTCCATATGGGATTTCCATGAGAAGTAATTTGTATTGGTAAGTGAAATGTCATTTGGAGTAGCCATCTTAAAAATTCAAGCAATATAGAGTTAAAACTTGAAACTAACCATATGGATGAAAAGATCCCGAAAAAAATAGGTTGTTTTCAAAAAAAACACCAAAAAAGGACATTGAATGTGAAAGTTGTGTCTTTTTTAAACAAAGGCATAAAATGTGACCAAAGTACCATGTGGTAGGTAGAATTTGGTCCACATGATGGTGGATGCACAATAATGTTGTTAAAAAAGATCCCTTATTTCTTTAACTTTGCTTATAAGTTGGCTTTTACAAATAAATTACTTATGAAATGAACTATTTTTATAAAACAAGTGAAAATCATTTTTATAATGAAGTTTATAAATTAAAATCGCATGCAAAAATTAACTTTAAAAAAATAATAAAATTACTTTATAGTGATTCACATTTATACCTTAAGTAAAATACTCTTTACAAAAAAGTTATGAAATAAATCAAAATTGCATGTACTTTTTCAAAAAGTAATTTTAAGAAAGAGAAACTCGAACTCAAGATTTCTTAATAAACAAAGTAACTTCCCATACAATAAGCTAATACAAAACATATAGAAATTTAGGTGAAGGAGAGGGTTGCTTCTTTTTTTGTTAACTCTTTGCTTCAAAGTGCATGCTTCCCCAAAAACCCTTGCTTTTGCCTACGAAAAAATTCAACATGGCCACATACAAAAGAAAGTGAAATTTCAAGAACAAATTTTCCAAATCTCAATGATAACGAGGTTGGATTTTGATTAACTCACTTAGAAATGCAAGTTTTCTCTATGATTTTGATTTGTTGAGATCATAAAAAGAGCATAGAAAAAAGCATTTTTAAGAAAAGGAACACTTTTTCCTCTATTTCTAATTTATCTAGATCACACATAGTTCACAACAAGGAGCATACACAATCCAAAAAATAGTAGTAAACTAGGAATAAAGACAATAGATTGAAAAATCAGGTCAGTGGAAAAATTTTAAAAGGGCATATTCATGCTATATACCTCTAGGCATGACAAAAATGCCATATCTTAGGCAAACAAAAACCTTATGTGAGTTAAATGAAAATAATTTTTAAGAAAAAATAATGCTCCATATGTGATGGAATAGTTTGCTCGAACCATAAATATATGAAAATAATAGAACCTAGAAATGCAACAACATATGTTCAAGATATTAATCAACAATATGAGCATCTCTTAATTGAGCTATGATACCATGTATTCAAAAACAAGGTATTCCACACAAGACAAACACCTTAAATAATCAATCACACAAATATATCAAGTTCATAACATTAATGTTTTTACATGGTTAAAACCTTCTAAGATGGAAGGATTCTAGGCCCCTAATCAACTTGGCCACCTGAGGCAATCTATTGATGCAAAAAAATCATACTAAGAGAGACTTTCATAATCAACAGCAACAAATGACCCTTCATATTCTTTAAATAATAGATCATGGACCAATCAAGTGCTAAGCCGTGGATTAATAGTCATTGGTATTAAGGAGAAAATGAGTCGTTAGATCATTGTGTCTAAAACATATCGTGACCATCGAATTACATAACTACCAATGCATGCTAAAGAAATACACCAAGAAACATACTTTTACTAACATAAACATTAGACCAAGCTGAATTTAATTGGTTCCTAGTGTCTAAATATCATCACAACAAATTCAAGGCTTAGTGTTTTGTTCAAATTTTGATCTATGCTAATACATGAACTTAATAGCTTATGTAAGATCGGGGAGGAGAAATTTGAGGTTAACGAGACTCTAGTTTGTACAACAATGTAAAGTGATATTATCATGGAAAACTAAATTATTACCTTGAATCTAGGGACCACATTTCAAGTCATTATAAATAAAAATAAATTTCCTACTCTAAAAGGGGGGAAAATTACAATCCCACTTTTTATACCTCAACTAGATAAATATTTAAGAATGACATAGATCCTTGGGAATTATTAGGACTATTGATTTTCCAAAAAAAAATGATTGTGTACAATCTAAAATATTAAAACTATATTTAAAAAAAAAAAAAAAAAAAAAAAAAAAAAAAAAAAAAAAAAGTCCCTACTTGGTGTAAGGCTATAAGGTTTGCAAATCTATATAACTTTAAAAAGTGCATCACAAATGTTGTTCCCATGGGTGACATTTATCCTTTCATAGAGTAATGTAATATTAAAAACAAGCAACAAAGCAATTCAAAATACTAAGCAAACATTTCTATAATTCATTTTTCAACATGTTCTACTTCAAAAACATCCTATTTAAAGATTTTACTTGCTTTCCATCCTTTAAAGGCCTAAAACTAAGAAACTCACAAAGTAGTGGAAAAAACTTCTTTCAAAGAGCTATAGGATAATCACAGAGCTAGAGACTTCAAAATACATAAGTAGTGTATTAGTTTCAACCTAAGATTGGTAAGACTAAAGGAAAATATTATAATGTTAAGAATTGATGGTAATTGATCCCTAATCACAATATGAAAATTCACCAACATAGTTAGTTTGGGGTATCTACTCACATATTGAAGGTTTGGTAACAAGGTGATAGATAAAATTCAAATTTAGCCATCATAATTAGCTAGGAAGATTTACTCCCACGTTAACAATTTGGTAATGGGATGACAAATAAAATGCAAATTTCACCATCATACTTAATTGGGGAAATCTACTCCATTTTTATAATGAGTAACAAATTTCAATAAATGGAGTAAGGGGATTTTCTTCCTAATGAATATATGGGAAAAGTGTAGCTATTGATATGGTTCCTACCCTTGTTTCAACAATCTTAATGCATCCCATTTGAGGTAGAATAATTGATTTAAAACAAAAATAAATATAGATAAACAAGAACACTAGAGTTATATCCTATCCTAGACATTCGTACAATAATAGAGTTAGTTTACCTTCATGTTAGTTTATGATGGGGCTTACCATTTTGGTATGGGACCCTGCAGATTGACAGCTTGTTGGACACAAACTAGCGCTATGAATTTCTATAATTAAGAACAATAAAGATAATTTTCCACCCTTCTTAGCTAATATAAGCAATTATGGTATTATTAATATGTTTTCTTGTCACTCCTCAACCAAACTGATTTCAATTCATACTTCATCAAATGAACACCAAAATTTAAAATTTGGAAAGTGTCAAATGATTCTCACCTATCAATCATGAAGCCACAACAATTATTTAAGCATTTGAAATCAGTTTATGATGTTACAGTTCTTCTTCAACAAGGCCAATGGAGATGATTTCTCTTTTCAACAATATAAAATAAAAGGAATGCTAAAAGGAAGGAAAATTGTTGTGGAAATCCTCTCATTGGATAGCCCTATGTGTCAACTTCGTCCAATGTTTATAGAATAAAAAGCTAAGGTCATGTGACCAAGATATAACAATTTTCCCACATCCATTTTTATTCATTTCCAATTATCATTATTTCCTTTTCTCTACATCATCCAGTTTCCCCACCCATTTTTTGAAATTTTGACTAAGTGTTATTTTTATTCATAATCACTCTACTCCAACGCTTTCACCCTCCCTATTCACCAACTTCATCTAACATTTTATAGAATAAAAAAATGAGTCCATGTGACTAAGATGTCACAATTTTCCCACATCCATTTCTATCCATTTCCAATCATCAATATTTCCATTTCTTCACATCATCCAGTTTCCCCACCCATTTTTTGAAATTGTGACTAAGTTTTAATTTTATTCATAATTACCCTAGTCCACCGCTTTCGCCCACCCCCAACACCTACATTACTTAAATTACCTCATTTTTACTTAGTTGTCTAACAAAATTACTCCTACATCTTACCTCTTTTTTTTACTTAGCCATTTCTATTATGCAACCAACTCATAAAAAGATAGATCAACGACTTAAAAAGTATCCTCTTCAAGGGAGAAGCCTCCTTTACATTCCATAAATGAACAATTATTGGATGATACAAATGAAAAGACCTCCTTTGTATATATAGGAGTCTAAGGGGTCACAATATAATCAAACCCTACATAAAAATAATAATGTAAGGGCACAACAATAACAATAGTGGGCTTCTATGGGGCACAACAATAACAATATGGGGGCTACATGGCCACAACAATAAAAAAGAGGGGGATACACTAACAATAACAATAAGGGGGCTACACTAGTATTATAGGGACTTAACATGCCCCTCTCCTTCATAAAGGTGTTATCCTCAATGCTTGAGTAGTTATGGATGCTTCTGTATGAAATTATCATCCTCTCATGTGGAAAGTTCTTCCACTTGATGAGATACTCTGAAATTGATTGATTTTGTAGTTGCCGAGTTCTTGTTTCCATGAGTACTTCAGGCTAAAATATGATTTTTCCTTCTCGTCAAGTTCCAAAAACATTGCTTGAACTAGAAGCTTATCACCAATAACCTTCTTTAAGCATGAAACATGGAAAACTAGTTGTACACAGGAAGATGCAAGCAGCTCCAATTTGTATGCCATAGTACCAATATTTTGCAACACCTTGTAAGGACCGTAGTACTTGGGTGATAATTTATTATCCTTCTTAGCTTGCTTGAGAGACACTTGTTTGTATGGTTGTAGTCATAAAAATACACAGTCACCTACATCAAAACTTCTTTCACCGCGATATTGATCTTCCTGTTTTTTCATTCGATTATGTGCCATAGTGAGGTTATCCTTTAAGAGTTGGAGAGCTTGTTGTTGATGCTCAATGTGATATTCCATTGCGCAAACATTAGAATTTTCTCTTAAAGATGATGTGGTGGATGGTGGATGATATCCATAAAGTGCCATAAATGGGGTCATTTTTGTTGCAGTATGGAAGGAAGTTTTATACCACCATTGAGCTAGAGGTAACCACTTGACCCATTGTGTTTGTTTATCAGGTATAAAGCAACAAAGATATCCTTCAAAATATTTGTTCACTATCTTAGTTTGCCTATTAGATTGAGGATGATAAGATGAGCTATGAGCTAATTGAGTACCAAGACAAGAAAATAATTTCGTCCTAAAATTTCCAATGAAAATGGGATCTCTGTCACTTACTATAATCTTTGGGTTTCCATGAATATTTTGAATTGTTTCCATAAATGCAGTAGCAATGGTACTGGGTTTAAAAGGATGAGATAATGCACAAAAGTGTATATACTTGGTAAGTCTATCAATTACCACCATGGTGACACTCTTTCCTTCAAACTTGGGTAAACCTGTGATAAAATTCGTTGAGATATCCTATCAATTCTGACTTGGAATGGCTAAATATTATAACAGACCTGGGGTCTTAATTGTCTCAACTTTATTTTGTTGGCAATCCAAACATTGTGCCACAAACTTTTGAATATCATATTTAAGGCCATCCCAAAAAAAATCCTTCTTGACCTTATGGCAAGTTTTTAAAAATCTTGAGTGCCCTCCTAAGGGAGAGGTGTGTAATTCCAAAAGAATCTTTTGTTTCAGTTGGTAATTTTTACAAAGATATAAGTGATCTTTGTACCATAATGAATCATTTTTCCAACTAAATCTATCAGATGTACTAGGATCTTACTCCAACTTTTGAATGAGTGACCACACCTCTTCATCATTCTTCTATTCATCATTTGCTTCTGTTATCCACTCTGGTTGGATAATAGAAATGGCACAAAGCAATGCTTCCACATCCTCATCCTTTCGTAAGAGTGTATCTCCAACAACATTTTTCTTCCCTTTTTTGTAGATGATTTCCAAGTCAAAACCCAACGTCTTTGTCACCCATTTGTGTTGCTTATCTAAAGATAATATTTGTTTGAAAATTTATTTAAGACTGTTATGATATGTTTTTGAAGTGTCTTCCCATTAGGTAAGGTTGTCACTGCTTTAGTGCATGTAGTATTTCCAATATTTCCTTCTCATAAATAGGTTTGTGTAAATAATTTCCTTTGATTGGACAACTTTCAAAAGCAATGGCTCTTCCTTCTTGCATTAAAACAGCACCAATTCCATTTCCTGAGGCATCACATTCCACAATAAAAGTTTTTGTAAATTCTAGTGTAGATAAGACTGGTGCTTGGCGCATTACCTCTTTAAGATGTTCAATGGCCTTCATTGCTTCTGGAGTCCATGAAAATGCATCTTTCTTCAGTAATGATGTTAGAGGTGTCGCTATTCTCCCATAATTCTTAATAAACTTGTGACAATACCTTGTCAACCCGAGAAATCCTCAAATATGCTTTATGGTTATGGGGATTTTCCATTCCTTAATGGCTTTGATTTTGTTAGGGTCTACCTTAACACCCTCATGAGATACAATATGACCCAAATATTCCACCTCCTGTACTCCAAAGAAACATTTAGAGGTTTTTGCATATAATTGTTTCTCCTCCAATAGTTTGAGAACCCTATCAACATGTTGAACATGATCCTTCCAAGACTTCTTGTAGATTATTATATCATCCAAAAATACTAACACAAATGTTCTAAGGAAGGGTTTGAAAATGGAATTCATCAAACCTTGAAACGTGGAATGTGCATTAGTAAGGCCAAAAGGCATGATCAAAAATTCATAATGAACCTCATGAGTTATGAATGTTATTTTTGGAATGTCTTCAGTATTCATTCTAATTTGATGATATCCTGAATGAAGATTCAACTTAGTGAATTAAATTGCTCCATGTAATTTATCCAACAATTCGTCAATGATAGGAATGGGAAATTTATCTTTAATAGGGAGCTTGTTGAGCTCCCTACAATCTAGACAAATATGCCATGATCCATCCATCTTGTGCACCAATACTACTGGAGCAGAGAAATAACTTTGATTAGGTTGAATTATACTAGCCTCTAACATTTCTGCAACCATATGTTCAATTTCACTCTTTTGGGCATAAGGATATTTGTAAGGCCTGATGTTTTATAGGAACACTTCTTGGAATTAAATGAATAGCATGATCATGACCACGAACAGGTGGGAGGCCTTTGGGAGTCTCAAACACCTTGGAATGATTGTCCAAGCCATTTTATAGATCTCGAGAAATAAACAATTTCAATGTTTGAACCTCTAGTGAGAATAATTGTGCAATTATGCCCCATCATTCTTTCTTCAGAAGCTTTGTCACGCCATTAGAGTTGGTTATATTTCTTGGTTTCCTTATGATACCCCTTAATTCAACTTCCTTTCCTTCCTAAAAAAGATTCAAGAAAAGTTCTTGAAAATTTAAAGTTAACGTCCCCAAAGATTGTAACCATTGGACTCCTAGAACAACATCAACACCACCCATTGGAATCGAAATCATTGAACTATTCAATACATATTACCCCATGGTTAGCTTGATATTATGGCACTTTCTAGAGCAATTTATAGTTCCTCCATTTGCAACCATCACTTGACACTCATATGTTGGATATAGGAAGAAATTCAATTCCCTGACTATCTTACAATGAACAAAATTATGGTTACTTCCTAAATCAATCAAGACTATTACCTTTTTCTTCTTGATATACCCTTCTATCTTGAGAGTTTGAGGAGTGGTAATTTCTTCCAATTCATTACAATATATGGTCGGATTCATTTTTGCTTTCTCTGGGGTTGGTTCCTGGTGTATATCCTCATCTTTTGATGTTTATTGTTCCTTTTCTTCCTCCTCTTCACAATCTACGTAGAATAATTTCTTCTCATCACCCATATGACCTTCAGTTTATTTGTTATCACAACTGTAACAAAGCCCTTTTTCTCCTTTTTCCTCCAATTTTTGTGGTGTCAACCTTGTAGGTTGTGGAAGACTAGGAGGAGCAACACTTCCATCTTGATAGTTGTGAGTGGTATATTTCCTTCTTGCCATAATTTTTCTTTCAACTTTTCTTGCCACCCTTAATGCCTTCTCCAATGAATCAGGTTCCCAAAGGTGAACCTCATGTTGGATGTTATCTTATAAAGTCCCTATGAATACATCAATCCTATGCTCCTATCATATATCGGTTACCCTAATATTCAATTTTTAGAAGTCTTCAATGTCCTTTGTCATTGAACCCTTTTGTTTGAGATTTATCAATTGGCTAAAGAAGGTGTTTCTCTTTGTATCTTCATAATGTGTTATCATTTCCTCAGTAAAAATTGACCAGGTGACAATTGGTTTATGAGAACAAAGCCATATATACCATACAAATTGATTGGGTTCAAAATATAAAGATGCAATATGTACCTTTTGTGAGGGTTGCACATCCTATAGATCAAAATGTTGCTCCATTTGTAGTATACATGTTACCGGATCCTTGCCATCAAACTTCCTCATATCTATATTTGGAATGTGGTGGTTCCTAAACCCCACATTGGATTCTCTAAAATCCTAATTCATATTCCTTTTGTCATCATCATGATTTTCATGGATTACCTTGTCACCACCTGGAAGCCTTTCTTGCAACAACTTTGTCAACCCTTCCAACTTGACATTCATCACATCCATGTCTATTTTAAAAACCTCTATGTAACCTTTTATTTCTGATTTTAAACCATCCATGTCCCCTTTTAGTTCATCTTTGGTTTCTCTTTGTGAGAGCGAAATTTTTTGAACTTTGTCCCGTAATTTTGATATATAATGCTGCAATTATTCCTCTTCATGCATCATAGTAGAGCTTTCTGAGGGCTTAATGGGTGTAGAATTTTTTTGTTTGGGAGGAATTTTAGAACCCAATAATTATATATGCTTCAATATGCACTTGGAATCACTTCAAACTAATTTTTCCAACAAAAGTTATGCAATTTAAAA
>APFE031038420.1:145296-170226 GCA_000404065.3 Pinus taeda
AATAAATAAATAAATAAAAATAAAAATAAACAAATCAATTTAAATGGACACATTTTTCTTGCTTTTAGGAGATCGGTCTTTAAATGGTTGTAACTCTGTAATTGCAGATATCTAAGGCCTGAAATTCCTTCCTGTGGTGACCCTCTGAGTCTTCTTTCCAACACCACAAGTCATGCCACAATTGGATTCTTCAAGGTAATGTTATGTCAAATCTCCCACAATGACATGATTATGGACTAGTTCAGTAGAGTGAACTTGTACGTAATTCCACGTGACATTGTTTCATGTATTCAGCCCTGAAATTGATACACAAGAAACTATAGTTTGTTCTCTTTGTGTCACTTTTTACGAAATTCCAATCCGATGCTTAAAGAGAAAGTTACAACGATTTTACCTCGGTCACTTGTTCGACACTAAATTTTGGAGCATGAAAAAACCCTAAATTCTTCAAACCATATCTCAGAAAATATAGTGAACCAAGATCTTAAATTATGGCACAAAGTTCACCATGATTTTGGCTCCACATGGTCCCAATTTCATCTTCTAAAGCTTTGTAGAAAAAAAATTATAGTGAAAATTCCACGATGAGCTTTTTGAAGCAACGAAACCCTAGAATTCAAAGCTCTGATCCCAAATGTTATGCAACCAACTCACAAAAAGATAGATCAATGACTTAAAAAGTATCCTCTTCGAGGGGGAAGCCTCATTTTCATTACATAAATGAACAATTTTTGGATGATACAAATGACAAGACCGCCTTTGTATATATAGGAGTCTAAGAGGTCACAATTTAATCAAAGCCTACATAACAATAATAATGTAAAGGCATAACAATAAAAATAGTGGGCTTCTATGGGGCACAAGAATAATAATATGGGGGCTACGTGGCCACAACAATAATAATAAGGGGGCTACACTAGTATTATAGGGACCTAACAATTTCACATAATTACCCCTCCTCCACCTTCTTCTCTACTTCCTTCTATACTTAATTTAATTTTTGTTTATGGGAGCCTTGAGCGTCAAAACTACTCCTGCATCAGTTTGTTACTTAATCAAATTTTGAACACTTGGGTTATAGGAAAGCCTTTCTCCTCCAAGCTTTTAACTTTTCATCACTCAAAATTCACTTGCATTTTTGCAGTCACCAAATTGCATCTATGTTTCTTGAATCCCCAAATTTCACCCCATGTCACTCAAATTGTGCTTTCATGACCTACAATACTTAGACATTTTACCATTTTTCATACTTAGCCATTTTCCATTTTCCATACTCAACTATTTTTCATGAATGTGGAGACCTCTCCTCACCTCATTACATCACTTTACCTCCTCACTCACAACCCACATTATCCTAACACTTAGAATATTTCAATTATTTACTTTCACCTCCTTGCATGATTCTCCACACTTAGAATATTTTCCAAATTTTCAAATCAATTCATTCTTATATCCTAAGCTTTCCCCCCTTTTCTTTTGCATGCCTCCCAATGAAACATGGAAATGAAGCAAACCTATCTATGGGGGACACTTGGAAGTTATCAATTGAGCACAAATTACTAGGCAATAACTTAGCACAGTGACTAGGCATTGAGATGGTGACCAAAAGTTTACACTATGCACAAGGTAAATGGGGTTCCATGGCTCTCTCAATTGCACACACAAACGGGAGGTCATTTATTTATATACATGTAATTAGTGCCCTCCCACAATGCATGTATGATAAACATAGTGAATTTGTAAATTAAGGGCCAAGATTTATGTGGAGAATAAATAAATCATAGTTGAGTCATTATCTTTCAGAGGCCATATCTTGATATCTCTTTTAAAAATACTTGGGGGGGAGGGGTGGTAGGGCTTGAATCAGTGTTTCACTTTTTATTACAATTTAGAATAAAGCATTAACCAAAAAACATCACTCAAAGTACACAAGAAAAATTTGTAAATTAAGGGCAAGATTTATGTGGGAGAATAAATAATCATAGTTGAGTCCTTATCTTTCAGAGGCCATATCCTGATATCTCTTTTAAAAATGACTTGCGGGGTGGTAGGGGTGGTAGGGGCTTGAATCAGTGTTATCACGTTTTTATGTGTAAATTTAGTTCATAAATAGCAATTACCAAAGAACATCACATCAAGAGGTAACAAGAAAAATAGATATATATATATATAATCTATTATATATATATACATCTAATCATACAATATATTAATTATATTATTAGATATAATATATATAATATAAATATATATATATCTATGTATTGTGATGCTTTGTATGTCATGATATGTTATGTATTGTTATTGTATGGTATGTGTAATGTTATGTATTGGGTATGTATATATGTATGTATGTATGTATGTATGTATGTATGTATGTATGTATGTATGTATGTATAAACATTATTTAAATCTCTCCTTTTATGATATTAATACAATATTCCTAATGCAATTATGTGTTTCTAGCCTTTGACTAGGCTTAGGTCACATGAATATATGGCACTTGAAATACATGCAAGCATGAATCAATATGCATTTTGACTGAATCCTCGGTTTGTTTATCAAACCACTTGTAATTTTGCAAACCAAATACCATTCCTCGGAGGCACTTTGGCAGTTTATGGAAGTAGTGAGGGGTGATATTGTAATAAACCCTGGTTGTTGATCTCTTCGATGGGTGGTCTAATAAAATTGCCTTGCGGTACCACATAAACCATTTAAATTCTTTCATCAATGTGCCCCGAGTAATGTAGGATCTTGATCATTGATTGTTTTGAACGGTTGCTTGGACTTAGATGTGAGGTTGTGGGATTAGTTTCAATTGAATTTAGAGAAGCCGAACTTGCCACTGAGGCAGTCGTCCACTAAACCCTGTGTTGAGCAGATACAGATTTCCTTCCTAGTTGTGATTTTCTAGCAATGTTGTGGTGTTTGAGTAAATACGTACACAGATGGTAATAAATAGCCCGTGGATAGACTATGACTATTCTAAGCAAAACGAGCTTGCAGTGAACTGCCTCAGGCCTTTGTAGTGAAAGGAATAGCCAAGGTATCCATGACAGCCAAACCCAATGGGGTATCTGAACCAAGTGCTTATCAAATGCTTTCCCCACAGGTTCATTTTGAGTGTTAAAGCTCAAAAAACGTGGAACACGTGCTAAGTTGCTTCTAGCATTCGAAGTTTAATACCTCTAAGAAAATAGAATACTGCATATTCTAATCACTGCTCTTCAATTGTCTCTTTCTAAACCTGGTCACAATAATTGCATGTGAATATGCACAATCAACACTTTTACCTCCATTCAGTTTCTACAAAAAGTTCTCCTTTAAGGCAAAAAATCTCTACTGGTATCGATCCGGAAAATATCCCAAATCAGTACTATTGATCAAATTAATCCCATTTATTAATTCATATCTCATTTGTAAAAAATATTTGGCTTGCTCTCTTATTTTCACAAATGTTTCTTGAACTTCCATTGAATAACCATCCATTTTGTTCGACACAATTAGGCAGACATCATAATGTCCTTACTTTCGAGCAACATGAGAAGCTTGTTAACATTCCATGCCTTGTCACGATATTCAAGTTGATGTTATTTGATCCCACATGGCGATGCTCTTCTCTTGCAGCAATCAATGGAAGTGCATGTGCAGGAGATAAATTAAGTTCCTCTTTAATGCCTTCAACATACATACCCATGCAATTTAATATCAAGTGATCCATCTTCATCTGTGTAGATTTTGTTCAATAATTTCTCAAGTAATCATAATCGGATCAGCTCAAATGAGATGATGATGGATAAAAAGAATCATCATCTTTGTTATATCTCCAACACCCTCATTTACCCAATTATCAGAGTTATTTGAATCCTTCTTAATGGGTACAAGGATAACTCGACCTATTTCATCAACATCCTCTCCTTGCACATAGGTTGTCCCAATGGCTAGTAATGTTTCATTCTCTTTAGTTGAATTGTTCAATATTGTCACCATACAAACATAAATGGAATTGTATGATGTCTGCAATGGTATCGAGGCCATTGCCTCCCACTAACTACCTGATTTCTAGTTCTAAGACCTGTACTTCAAATTCATCAACAACATATGATTTATGCGCATCTTCAGAAATGTTATTATCTCCCTCTATTAAATGATTATTGTCCTAGTCAACCAATGAAGGCAACACTTGATTCACAGGTATGGAAATAGGAAAAGAAACTATTAAAGCATAAATATTATTCTCTACAAAATAAGTTATCTGATGAGGCATTCCTCTCAAAGGAATCTTTTTAACTGGCCAGTAGTTGTCATAGTTTAGTGATGGTAGTTGGCATATTTTAAGAATTCCCTATGAAATGTAATAGATAAATCTGTGGTTACAATTTATGTTGTGAAGAGGTGTAAATGCCACTATCGGCCCACAACATTACCTTGGATGGAGTCAACGACATTCTCTACAGACCATAAGCCATGTCAGTCTTGTGCCCACTAGGAAAGCACGTTGATAACCACCAATGTTACTAAAATTCACAATTTGTTATCTTGAATTTCCTGCTTCAACTTCCTCCCTTGTCAATGAATCTAAAAATACACGAATAAATCACAAATTTATAAGCCTCGATGTATTGATACTATTAACTACATTCTCCACCATACTTCCACCTTCCATCTTAATCATATTATCTTTTCCTTGATAAAAATATTCATGATAACATAGGATTGTCCCATCATTAGTATTGCAAAAAGAAAAGGATGGCCATATTGACCATATTTTTTGCATGCCTATTTAAATAACCTTCATGTTTTGCCCAAATTCTTGCTTATCTCCTGCTGAAGTTTCTTCCTTCACTGTTCACTAGGCATCACTAGGTAAATCTGGGAGAAATGAATACACCAAGATACATTTGCCAAAAGTAAACTTGTCAATGGAAAAACGCATCTAAAACTGGGAACTTCAAAAAATTCAAGCCTAGGTTCTTTATTGGAACTTCTTAGCTATGCCAGATTGAGATACAACAACTACAATGTGGCAGAACAAGAGGGGGGAGAAGACAACCCCCAAAATATATAAGTTTCAGAGACCGAAGGAGAATGCACAGTTGGAGGACAACCATTACAAGATGAGTATGCATAACCCATCAAAACACGAAAAGTAAATATTGGGACAGAGGAGGATTCTAATATGGCGACCATTGGGGATTATTGGGACAATGTCACCATCAAAAATGTTGCAGACTAGGCTTGTAACATTTTTAAGGAAGTAAGCAGGAATACCGAAGGCAAAACTTAGTGTGTTGAGGCAGGCAGGATGATTTTGCATCGTAGGAAGTTGTGTAGGGTCCATGGCTTTGCCATCCTTAGAGAAATTGGTTAATTGAAATAAGCATTGAGAGGAAGGAGTATTATCCCCTATTATACATGCAATATATGATGTAAATAAATCAAGGCTAAATAGATAGTAGTAGTATTTGGGTAGTTAATTGGAGCCATTAAGAAGAAAAGTCACAAATAAATTTGGTATATTGGTAGAAAAAAGGTTGAGCTGGAGGAAGATGAGTATAGGAGTATTATACAAGATGGATAACGCACATGTGTTGGGGACGAACCCGCCACGAGATTGTCCTATGGGAAAATCTGAAAGAGTTGCAGGAATTATATTGTTGGGATTTAAATACATCAAACACAATATATCCTAGCATGCGATGGTTCAGGAATTCTGAGTGAAGCCAGAATCAAATCACAAGGAGCAAGCGTGAAATACTATCCCCAATGAGGTAATTCTAGTTTCAATGAAAGAAATTGGTTGAACATGTTCTTCGAATTAAACTCAATTGCAGAAGGGAGCACATGAACTGTCACATTGAACCTTGGATCACTGGGACAAGGGGATAAACTTAGTTAATATTGAGGTATAAAGAATAAATTAAGTTGGAACTGATTGGGATGAAAGGAGGACACATGTGAACCATCATATCAAACTTAAGTTGGAATTTATTGGGATGAAAGGAGGACACATGTGAACCATCATATCAAACCAATCTGAAGGTAGGTTTTATCATCTTTGTGCAGAAGTGCAGGGATCCATATCAAAAAACTATAATGTGGGGATTAATAACATGTTAGGCTGTGAGAAGGAGCGGGAAGCATGAAATGCTATAAAACAACACCCCAGGGGTGTATGGAGAACAAAGAAAGACTTGAGAGGAAGTTTGAGTATACCAGAAGAACGGAGGGAATATGAATTGTTTGGTAGTAAAGGGATAAGGGTCGCACAAGGATGGCTTGACGAAGAGAATTTAGATGAAGAAGCATTCATAAGGAGCAGCTACAAGAAGGATGATAGTAACCAATGAAAGGGCAAGAGGAACCACCCCAGCCATTGACACCACCAAGAGGACCCAGTTGTGGAAAAGGAGACTATGTTAAAGAAGTTTGAAATGAAAAAATAGGAATGGGAGGTATAGTTCAAGATGGGTGGACAAGTCTTATCAGGAGGTCTAGAAAAGGATGATGCCCACCACTTGCAGAAAAGGTTCTCGCATAAAGTTATAGTTGTACCAATTAGTTTATCTTGATTTCATTTAAAGGGAGGATCTACAAATCCATGTGGTGGAACAATGTCAAGACAGATCTTGCTCGAGGAGTTGTAGTAGTAGGACGAGGTTTTGTCCCAGAACATGATGATGGAGCATGGGGACACGGGGCATCAAGCCCCCACCTTGGAAAGTTGACAAGAACGAGACTTGTTTCATGAATAAAACAACCAACTTGAGGTATATCCCATCTCTACTGAGAGAAGGAAGTAGTTACGGCTATAGGAAGGATAAATATACCAAGGGCAGACATAGAACTCGGACCTAGAGCAAAATTGGTGACTAAGTTTGTTTTCTAAGAGCACTGTTGTGGGGAAGGAAACGTGGCTAATCCCTTCTCAGTTGTTCGAAGAGCTCTAAGGTAACCAAGTTCCCTATTTTTCCCTACGGTAATAGTGCCAAAGGAAAGAAGACAACCTTAGTAAGGGTGGAGTTCTAGGATCCATGGGGATAGGAGAAGGATTGAGTGGCTCTAGGATGAGCCACATGTTTATGTTGGGACCTGTTGGAGCCGATTTTATTTTTTAGATTCCTGCTAAGGATGAAGTCACGCAAGAGAATAAAGGGGTGCAGGAGAATAAAGGTGCAACATAGCTGGATATCACGCAAGAGGAGTAAAATAACACATAAGGGAAAGGAGGCACATGTTAGGGGATATAGGTAGTTGGGATTCATAGGGAGGATGAAGTCGACGGGGGATATCGTGGAAATGGGAATTTTGAGATATTTTTCAAGAAAAGGAGGAATGGTGAAGTGGAGCAGCTGGAGGGAGATATTTTAAACGACCATTGGCATGCATGGGACAACTCAAAGGCAAAATCAGGAAATATCGTCACAACTTGAGGGACAGATAGAGAAGTCGGGATGAAAGCCAAGAAGGTTCATTTGACATACGCACAAGCATAAAGGGACATTGAAGGTCAAATGAAGGTTGGTTGTTGTTTCAGAAGTTGAACCAAAGAGACAAAGTCGAGGAGTATGTACTATGTTGTCGTCTGTCAGTAGTCTTGGACTTGTATTATGAATGTTTGTAGTTGAGCTTTTTTTAGTCACAGGAGCATATTTATATTCTCGATCTGCTCAACAACCATGTTGTAGTGCCCATGTTAATATTCGTATTCAATATGTGGTCATGATTGGTGTTTATGAGTTGTATCTGAAGGACTGGTGAATATGGTAAGCTCTTGGATGTCATATTGTGCATAGCGCTTATTTCTTTATGATAATATAATATGATGAAGGTAGAGTTGCCCTGTGTATATTTTGTGTTGTTGTTTGAATACATGTTGTAGTTTACCCTATATGGAATCTTTGTATGATAAATAGCTTATAATGGTGTTAAATGTTGGTAGAGGCATTGGACAATTTGAATGTGTGTCACTGTTTATTCCATATGTCATGTCTACATGACCAATGGTTCATAACAGTTTGCTTGAATGTTGACAAGTCTACTTAATGGTTTGGTTGTTCATAGGGCAACCAATGTTACTTAAAAGGTGTTAGGTCCTAGGTGTTGACTATGTTATGATAGTTTCGTGCGTACGTAAGGTATGGTTAGTAGTGGGATGCATGTAACATTGTTATTGTCAAGGTGATAACGTTGTCTGGGGGGGTAGTTAGCCATTTGAGACTCTTACCATGGCTGACAATGGCGGGAATCACAACTTACCATGACTCCCTGCACCCTGTCCATCCTGGCTGGTGCACTGTCAGGTGAACCGAGGAGCTTTGAGAACTGCGTGATGTGTAGTACCAAGGTGATTGTGAAAGGTTGTCTGGTGGGAATTCAGTGTCACTGGTATATACAATCTTATTAGATCTAAGAATTTTGTGATCCATATTGTAAATAAATGTCTTTCAAATTAATCACATCATTAGGATTTTGTCGATGTTTCAAACCAACTAATGTGGTTCATCTTCAGGAAAAGGTGAAAAAATCAATCAATCTTCAAGAATAAATAGTATGGATGCATCATTGCCTAGAGTTAGCAATTGAAAACTAGTTGTTGGTGATTAGTTAAAAAATTCTAAAAATGGCAATTAGAATATACAATCTTATCAAGATTGTGGAAACCTGGTTCCAACAATCACCCATTAGCATCTTGGGTGAGACTTCACCCACTTCGTGGGTGTTGCCAAAAGGGTCAATGTTGAGCAGGTATTTGTTGGCCATTGCGTAGCAAATCCCGAGTCTGTCATTACCCCATGCGCCAATAGTCACAATGATAACAACTATTTAACCGAAAAATGTAAAATCACAAACGCATATAGTATTTTGAAACATTTCGCAAATAATCAATCAGTCAAAGTTTCTGTAAATAAGAGAAAATGAGTTATGTGAAATCAAGTTGCATGGCATATCTGAACTGACTTGATTCACTAGAAATAACCACCTTCTACTGCTTTGCCTCTGAAGCATGATACAAAATCCTTGTATCAGACATAAAATTGCCACCTAGATTTGTTTATTGTCCCAATCCCCTGAATGGAATATTAACGACGTACTATAGTTTGCTTAAGCTAAGTGTGTGTCAAGACGAATGGATTAGTTGCTATGGTGATGACAATTAAATTGAAATAAAGCAACAAATATTATTCCTGAATAAGATGCTAGCAGCAGAAAACAACATGTGAACCATCATTTCAACTCATTGGATATTGAGATGATATGATTGAAACATGATAATGATAACATGAATTTCTAACAATTTGAGAGGTAGCACGTGTATGTCATCCTTTTGATCTGACTTGGAAAATAGTTCACATATGTTCCACATAGAAGTGCGTCAATCTAGATCTGGAAGCAGTAATGATAAACTCAATGTAATGATCATCTATGGGAAACAACAATTGCTACGAATCTGCAAGAGATATAAAACATTGACCAAGTGAGGAAAGATGGCAGAAGAATCGATACATGAAATTTCAAATCTATGAGAGTCCAACAAAGTAGAGCAGTCTGCCATTGCGATAAGAAGGGTAGCACAAGAATGGTGTGAGGCATGGATAAAACTATGCAATTAATACATAGAGAATTTAAAAGAATGATAGAAACGAAGAGTGTTCATCGAGGAAGAGCTTGTATTGTTTGTTGATATAGTATGATGCAGTTATGACACAAGAGATAATGTTATGACAACCAAAGATGGCAAAAGAAAAGTAGGAAACTTCGTCTATTGATCATGGCCCAACGGCGCAAGGTGGCCTGGAAAAACAGAGGGTCCCTTCTGCTCAGGAGGATGGTTTGCATGGGAAGTCATAATTGCACCAGTCCCTTATAGTCCCTACAATGGGAGTTGTAACCATGGATCAGTGTTTTCTCTTGATGCATCTAGAGAATCATGATGAGTCTTGATTAAAAACCCTCGATTTGATTATAATATAGGCATATGGTGCACTCTGAAAGCATCAAAAATCTTGTTGCACAAGAAAATGAAGACTTTGGTCAATGATACAAGTTTTTATTTGTTTGTTATTAATGCCATGAAAAACTTACTTGTGTAATAAGGAAATGCTAAAATGTTTCTAAAGCCGTGTTGATAGCAGAAGGACTAAGTAGCTCGTAATAAGATACAATTTTGTGTTGTAAGCCTGTTGGTGGTCGATTTTATTTTTCAAATATTTGATACTATACCAACCTTGATTTGAAGCACAAAACCCTTTGACATGTTTTCTTTTAGATATTCTATTGTGTTGACTGAATCAATCTATTTTTTTATGGAATTGAAACTTTCTTCTTAGTGAAAAGCTTTGAAAAATATCAAAATTTATGTTTTTCGTGTTGGTGATTAATATTTTAGTGAAAATAGTTCATGTGAATTAATGTTTCTTCTTTAAAAGCAAATAGTAATAAGTATTCAATACATAAATGTGAAATCACAAATGCTCGTAGTATTTAGAAACCTTTAATACCAAGAAACCATTGTTTTCTACTTTGAAATTGACCAACCTTATAGTGATTGTCTCTTACATTACCAATTAAAGTTTTTATTCCTAACCAAATTAATTTAATGTATTCTTAGTTTCAATACAAACATTACAATTCGTTGCAAATAAAAAATAGGCAACGTGTTTATCAATTATCAATTGTTATGTGTAATGACCACAAAACATTGAACATGTATGCTTACCAGAGTTTGCATCATTCTATACACTAGAAGGCACGAAAAGAGGATGTGCTGAGAGATTATACGATATAAGATACCCAAAGTATATTAAACAAATTGATCATGATAATTATTACACAGAACAATTAAAATTCAGTTTAATACTCATATAACGTAAACGCATGCAATAAGATGACCTGACCATGCATATATTCAACGAATCGAATGTTGAAAAGACTAATACTTACCCACATAGTTGACTTGTAATAATCATATATACTAATTAACCTTAATCACAGGTCATTGGCAATGTTTTTGTGACATTTTAATCATTGCCAAAGGATAGGAGCGATAAAAGTCTTAACGCTAGCTTCATCTCCAATGCAAAGATTTAATATTTATTTCATTTTGTATATTCGTCTAACTTAGAGTACATATGTATATGATATTTCCTTTGTAACATGTTTCACACAAAAAAAAAAGTAAGAGACGGTGATGATATAGAAAAACGAGAAATCTACAGCTAAACGACACTGAAAACGTCGTTGATTAAGTTGATATTATTAAGTACAAAGCAGAAAATAGCTATCAATTTGTTATTTGCAAAGTTAACGTGATTTCTTGCTATAGTATATCTAAAGCTCTTTTCTCAAGTATGTCTCACAAAACTCTCTATAAATTGTCTTATATGCAGTTTTAACAACGATAGCTCTTCGCATAGTGAAATCTCCCCGCATAATGAAATCCCTTTGCACAATGTAAGCACTCCGCATAATAAAATCTCTTCGCACAAAAAACCCTGCACACCGAAAGCTCTCTGCACAACGAAATTTGTTTGCAGAAAACTATTCGTACAATGAAATCTCATAGCATAGTGAAATTTCTTTGCACAATAAATAATTAGCCAAGGAAGTTAATTAATTGATTAAAGGTTGTGCAGAGTACAGAGAAAACTATGGACAATGAATTCTCTCCACCTTTTTCCTTAGTCTACTAGCTATTTCAAATACTTGTTGACTTGTTTCCTTAGAAATTGTTATATGTTACTATTTTACATCTCAAACATGTTACAAAATATATGTATCAGAGATAAAGTGGCGATCCATATTTTTTATTGTCCCAATGATTTGGATACAATATTGATGGCGTAAAACAGATTGTTCGACTGAAGATTTAGGCCAAGTTAGAGTATCAGTAAACAATTTGATGGCAATCGCATGCGAAGACAAAGCAAGTACCATCCCTAGTATGGTAATGACGGCTGAATAGAAAGAAAGAAACTAATATTGATGTACCTGCGTATGTCATCATTTCAAATTGAATTGAAAATTATTTCACACATGTTATGCAGAGAACTGTAGTGATCTACATTTGCAAGTAGTAATGATGAAGCCAATGTAAAGATCATTTATGTGAAAGAGAAAGTGGTGTGAGTCTACCTTCATTATAAAACAACAACTGAGGAAAGGAAGATCACAAAAGAAATAATAGAGGAAATTTCAGAATCTATGAAAGTTAAGCAAAGTAGAAAAAATTCTGATTGTGAGAAATAGGGTGATGCAAGAAGGGCACCAGGCATAGATAAATGTTTTTTATTAATACAAAGACAACTTAAATGAATTAGAGCAATGGAGAGCATCTAGTTAGAAAGAGCCTATATTGTTTGTCGATTTGTATAATCTAGATCTGGAAGAAGAGATAATGTCAGCAAAGCCAAACATGGTAGAAGAGAAATAAGGATATTCGTTTACCGGTAATGGCCCAATTGCATCAGTTGACTCAAAAAATTGAGGGCACCTTCCACTCAGGAGGATGGTTTACACAACAAGTGACAACTAAAATAGCTAAGTTAATCTAGCATGGATCATGGTAGGGCCCCGTGACTATGTGAATGCCCTACAATATTGAATGGCTTTGCAAAC
This sequence comes from Pinus taeda, assembly GCA_000404065.3. Taxonomy (NCBI): domain Eukaryota; kingdom Viridiplantae; phylum Streptophyta; class Pinopsida; order Pinales; family Pinaceae; genus Pinus; species Pinus taeda. The sequence goes on from APFE031038420.1 coordinate 157,918, forward strand.
CTAGGCAATGCCTACAATGGGGATGGTAGCAGTGGAATAGGGTTTGATCCTCACGCATGAACCCTAAAGAACCCTTGACATGGTGAATAGACAAGACCACTCTTTACACTGACCCTCTATGTATCATGACCAATGTAATAGGTTGAGGTCTTGTCAGTCGCTACCAAGGAAGTGAGAACTTAGACTGAGTCACTCAAGATGAGTTATAGTCTTTTATGACTCTGTAAGTGAAGGGAGATGGATTACGGTTCGAAACTTTTGATATGAGAAAGGATATGCCATCTCATTTTCTCTACCCCCAATGTATGAAAGCATGTAAAGGTAATACTATAACTTACAGTTTTTATAAATGCACGCCAAAGTACAAGGTCCTGGAATTAGAGTGGAATGAAAGTCAGTTTGCCTCCATAAAAAATCATAGAGGTGGTTTGCCCAATATACCCAATGGCTATCTCTTCTACAACGCTGCTAGTTCTTAGAAAAAATGCACACAAATCAAAACTATGGTGGATGATATTCGAGATTGTGAAAGTTCTTTGCACGATTAAATCTCTTCACACGAAGCTCTCTACAGAATGAAAGTTCTTGCAAAGTGAAAGCTCCTGTAAAACACAAAATTAATCAATGAAGCTAATTAATTGATCAAAGAGAGCTTTTATTAGTTCATTAAAGCTTGTGCATAATGCAGACAAAATTCTATACAATCAAAGATCTCTGCACAAAACTCTTTGTGTTTGTTTGTCCATGATGTCAAGGCTACTTTCACAAGCTTTGTTGTCGTCGTCGTGTTTGTCTGTGTGTGAGCTTGTTCGTGGTTTTGTTTTCTATTGTTATCATTGTTGAAGTTGTCAAATTTCTCCTGCGTACCGCAGTCTACCCTCGTCATTTGGCCAAGCATTTTTTCTTATCTTGATGGAGCTTCAATCTCTATTTTAGATATGGGTGTTGATGCCCCATTCCTTTTCTTTCAATTCCCATTGTCGGTCTACTTTTCTCTCGGCTCTGCGGGCGGCCTGTGCTCTGCACCCTTTGGGGTTTTCGCCCCTATTTTTTTCATGCTATTGTGATGCAGGGAAATTCTAAGTGCGGACACAAACAAATCCTCTAGCCCAAGAGAGTGGGTCTAGTCACAAACAGACAATATATGGAAGATTTCCTTAGGCTAGAATCAATTAAGAGGGCCTACCTCGAAGAAACCTATTCCACTTGGTGATGATCTTGCTTGCTCTCTCCAAATATCTTTTGTTTCCTTCCTTTGAACACCTAAAACAAGCAAACAACATCAAACAACAAACGTAATAGCATACAATATTGTATTCAAACTACTTAACAGGTCAAGGAACATTAAGCCATAAAGATGTAAAATGACACTTCATGTAGATAGTTGCATTTATATAAATCAAAAAGAGATTACAACAGTGCCTTGACGTTGTTGGTCTCCTCTGATGTATCCAGGTTCCCACACTTCTTCTAGCACTTCATGGAAAACCCCAACAATAGAGGTTTTAAGGCCTCTTTCCCTTTAGTCTCAAATCACACCATAGCACACTATTCTCCCTCAAACATACACTAGAAAACTTCAGACTATAGATGTCTTGCTGATTATTCTAACTCCAAACTAAAAACTAGATTTTGCATTGGAAAAATAGAGGTTTTTATAGCTTGGATGGATGGGAGATGGTTCCTCTTCTCATGGGAGAAGGCCTTATCTCTTGGATTAGTTCCATCCTAATAGGGGAAAGGATCCCAAACTGACCTCCTCGACTCCATCCAGCCTAACCATTTACCAGGCTTCCATTAGGAAGCTTCTAGAGCTGGAAGCTTCAACTCCATATTTAAAATAATTTCCAAAAGAGGATCAGCGTGGCTGGGAAAGGGCTCAGTCGATCTGATTGGTGCTAGGGACAGTTGTAACCCCTGCATATCAGTGCGAGGAGGACACAAGTCATTAGCGCCGGTTTTGTAAAATGGGATAAACGGAATATTTTTGGGAAATGATGCAAAAGGGAATTGTTCTTCTATGAAGAGGGACATAATCGGAGTTTCTTCATGAGAGGAAAGCATGTGGGGTTCATTGTAGAGGTCCTCCAGGATCGTGGACAGGGAATACACGGACAGTCACAAAATGTTGTGTAACAGATGCACCCTAAAGCATGAAGGCCGAACTAGAGTGAGGAGTGAAATGCTTTACAAGTGTGCGTGGGGAACCGGAGTCCGTCGTCAGAGAAACTGCAAGAAAGCATAGATACATATACATCACTGAAAACTCTGAATAATAATACATGAATCGTGGTATGGACACATCCATCCAGAGAATGATCATGTAAAGGGATCCAAGGCATGGACGCAGCCATCTAGCATAAATGATCATAACAAAACCAAGGTATGGTCACAGCCACCCAATAATAAGAAGGATCACATATAACAACTCATGGTATGGTCACAGTCATCCATCTAAAGGAGACATGTATATCAACATGACCATGTCACATCGCCTTGCAACCTGGACTTGTGTAATCTTAGCCCAGGGTCTTACACTCCAAACGAACCAATCAAAGTACAAATCATAACATGTGAATGAATGTGTCGAAGTCTAACATGCTAGGAAGTCGCTTGATTATTGGTCAATGATGTGAATCATTAACAAGCACGAGAGAAACCACCAATAATGACAATGGCTCTCAAGGTATTGGCAGCACAGTTCACAGAATGTGAATAAATGAACTGATGCCGAACACCCATGAAATCACCCGATCAAAATCCAATGACGTGAACTTGTCGTCAAGTGTGAAGCACTTGCCATTAGGGCATGCAAGCTCTAAGGTACTGGAAAGGAATATCTCGATCATCTTCCTGGATAATGAGTTGAATTTGAAAAGAAGTGACTGTGTCGAAGGAGGGCCATGATGTATCCCACATCATCGACACGAAACAAAAGGATGAAAATGGTTTCAGATGGTACAGAGAATCAGGAGTAAGTGTAATTGCAGAGGGACTAACTCTTGAACATATCGGCGACAAGATTCCAGATTTTGGAAGTTTTCAGATCCATGGGATCAGTGCTAATGATGATGTGGCAAAGATCAAATGGAAGGTTAAGTGAACAGCATAACCCAAGAAAGTCAATGATGAAGGGAGGATATCCCAACCCGACACGAAATAGAAAGTGTCATGTCCAAGAGTGAGTTGTTGACAGGACTGATAGGATTTCCAATTTCCCCCCACCATTTCTGGCAGGTACCCCAATTATTTTTTATCGCAAGCTTGAAGGGGATATCATATGCTTTCACTGTAAGTTCATCCTTCAGATGAATCCGAACTAGTAATTTTAATGAGCCCTAGGAAGGAGAAGCTCATGTTCGTCATGGTGAAGAATCTGATGTCATATACTGCTTTAACGAGTCCGACAAAGGTGTAACTCAATATCTTTTTCATGTTTAGAGAGTTTGAAAAAGACGTGGAAAATAAAACTCCACATGGTCCCTTTTCGTACATTTGTGTCTCTCGAGCCCGAAAAGGTAGAAAACGATACTTAAGAGAACCGCTTGACCATTCTAGTCAAGGAGTACCCTTTTCGTATATAGTTTATCCCAACCCAAAAAAGGGGTAAACGTATAGTTGTTAAACGACGTTTCACATCCTTTAACGAGTTCAAAATGACAAGAGCTCAACAATATTTTCATGTTTAAAAGGTCGGAAAAGAGTTGAAAGCAGACCCCCCATTTTATTTTCTTTAACGAGTCAAAAGGGAAAAATACTCGACGATATTTTCATTTGAGTTTTACAAGCAAAAACAAGAGCTTAAATGGGACTCGAGTATCATTATCAACAATCTGTCACATGTCGTTGCACAAGAAAGGTAAATGGATTATGCAGTTCTGAGGAAAAATAGGTCAAAAACACTTTAAAAACCCTAATATTTTCAAAAAAAATGAATAAAAAGGGGAAAAAAGTAATATTTTTTACCATTTACCATTTTACCTTTGTGTGAAGAGCTTTTTACCCTTTTGTGCCCTAATTTTTCTGGAGTAGATTGCAGGAGATCTGGGAGGTCATTTGCCAAGCCATCAGCTGCAGGTAAGAGCCAAGACCTTGAGCTCCATTTTCATATTGTTTTTACTTGTTTTTAACCATTTTTTGGATTTCATGGGAAGGATTTGGCAAAAAACATTCGCCCTCGGTCCACGTGATTTCCGAGCACGGGTCTACGTCAACCGGGGGTTAAGAAAACCGCCAATCACACTATCGGCGCCGCTGTTTTCAAAACAGTCGCGCTGACATCGTCAGCAAATAAAAAAACATGTTTTTTGCTCAATTTGACTGCTTGAATCCAAATTTCTTCGTCAAAAGATGATCATTGACTTGATTAAATGGTTTTTGCAAGAAGAAAATCATTGAAAATGGTGGATTGGAAAGAATGAGAGCATGAGGATATAGATACTCAAGCAATGTCTGATCCAAATTGTTTGGAGGCTTTGAGGAACTGTGGGCTCCTGAAGTTCTTTCTCACACTAGGGATGCGGGCTCAACCTAAGCTGCTACAGTACCTGATTAGTCGTTGGGACATAAATCGGGAAATTTTCATCATTGGAGACTAAGAGCTGGAGTTGGAGACTTCAAACATTTATTTCATCACAGGACTGTCACAGAGAGGGGAACCAGTCAACCTATATGGGCCGAGGCCAATTGGCGCAAGTGTGTCCATGTTACTTGCCGACATTGCCCAAAAGCTCTCAAATCCAAAAGTGGCATGATCGAGATCGTGACTGTTTGGTATCTTGTGTTGAGAGTGTTAGTATTGGCCATCAATAGAGTGGCTGAGTCCCAAGCGCCACATGAGACTAACAAGTCAAAGTTTTTGTATGTTATCAAGTTCACAACGCCCACTATTTTTAACTAGGCAGAATCTAAGAAAATCAAGATGAAGTGCCAGCTATCAAAATCTAAGGTGGGAAACCTGAAGGAACTTTGCTTTGGGTCTATGCTAGTGACCTTCTTCCTAGAGTAGGTTTCGTTGTTACAATACCAGCTGACTAAGGTGGATCTGTTGATGCCACGAGACCCACAGATGGTCCATTGGAGCGAGTTGATGCCTAGGGTTACGGGGACTCAACAGATGTCCTATAAGCCTGCCTTCTCTTCATGGCTACGATGGCAGCTGATCGTAGTGGAGGATTAGCCTCACAATAGTACCAACTTTCGTGGAGATCGGACATGCCGCTCCTAGAGGGGGAGGACTTTAACGATTAAGGTAAAAAACAAACAAGTTTTTTAATGTTTTTATGTTTTTTTAATTGTTTTTTAAATATATATATTCGTGACATTTCAATTTTATGAATGCAGATGTTGGACCAGAACGTCCTACCGAGATGTCCTCGATTGCCAGGTGTATTGCTCATTAGTTTGATTTCACTCCTTATCAGGAAGGAAGTAATAATGAGGAAGTGATCATGTGGAACCTCGAGGGATTGACCCACGGTATCCCAGAGTATGCCCGGGTGGGTGATATTCCGCACTAGTACCAGAGGCACGCAATGGGAGTATCAAACTGGATCCGCCAGCTGTTGACTCTATAGTCCGAGCAGTTACATGCTACCATGAGCATCATGCTGATTAGTGCATAGGCCTAGCATTCCACATTTTTTGAGGCCTGCAAGCCGTGGATGTTTTTCAACACACGTATTATTTTTTGCGGTTTTGATGTATGACAAACATTATTGACATATATATATATAGATGTTATATTTTCCTGCTTACAATGATACCAATGATTTTATTTTTTTTACATGTTTCACAAATGTCTATCAAGCACATAATTATCTAATGCATCTGTCAATGTATTCATATGTCTATGAATATGATGATATTTAATGTAATCAAAATTTCTCTTCAATAGACGAATACGTAGATACATTCTCAATATATGAGGGTTTTTTATGGAATATTTCTCGTTGAGTTGAAGAACGACAAGCTGTGAATCCAGTTTTACAACCAGATCCCAGATGCCAAGAGTGATAGCTTCTGACAACAATTTGATAACTGTGTTATAATCAATGATGTCATTAGTTTTTTGACCTAGACAAATACCTTCAAGATCAATCAAGTCACCATGGGGGTCATAAATGACACATGCCACGGATGATAGATTTTGGGTACTTCGATAAGCACCATCAGCGAAGTCGATGTGAGGAGACACCGACATCTACAAACGAGGCAAAAACATAATAAGCAGTAAAGTTGCTTGTAAAACAACACACCAAACCACACTGTATAAAAATGAATGACACATTATTGTAAAAAGGTAACCATGCAAGATGACCTAAGCATAGTAACTTTTGAGAGATTCCATGCTCAGACTCGGGTAATCAATCAACACAGATGAACACTAGAGTTTTACCATTGTCATGACGAGTAAGCATTTACTCAGCCAAATAATCAAGTAAAATTCATACAAGGCTTTGCCCCCCATGCCCCTTGCATAAGGGAGGGTTACGAGTCAGATGACAACTCCATTACAGTAATTGGTAATTGCTAAAAACTCGGGGAGGGAGAAAAAAATTGAATCCATGAGGGGATAAAGGGGCCCTTAGTCGAAATATCTTGACAATGGCAAGCGAAACTGACACGTCAATAGGTAGTGGAGAAGAGAACTGCTTAAGACACATAGACATGACCATTAGGCCATAACTAAGCCACAGGGATTGAGAAAACACGTCGAGAGAATAATTTGAAACAAGATAATTAAAGGACAGTGGAGGCAAAGCCGAAACAATTTCCACAAAATTAATTTCGGCTGGACTTAACGGCATTACCTCGCCCCATGTGTCAACAAGATCCAGAGTGGGAATGACCCAAGGATCAAACTTGACCGAAATAATGTTAATAAAGGCAACATGAGGAGGTGGGAGTGGAAATATATCCATCAGAGCAGGATCTTTAAAGAGTCCTACCCCCACACTCTCATAAGGAGCACCGGTGTGCTTGACATACAGAACATTTCCATCTGAGGAGGCTATGGCATGCATGGCATGGGGCCAACTTCGTTCGAGTAGAAGATTATAATTGAGATTAGCATCAACGATCTCTACTTTGACGTGCATTATCTTGCCTTCCAAAGTAATGGCAAGGTTAGGTAAGACATCGAATGATCGGGAATGACACGTGTCAAAATCTTCCAAAGTGTTAGGGGACTGGTCCAAAGTAGGAGAGCCAATTGACTTCGAACAAGCAACAAACATGATGTAGGTGGAAGCACCTTCATCGATGATGGTCCTGTGAATGGTTTTCTCGTGGATGATGACCTGAATGAGAACGGCAATTTGATGAGGCAAACGTGGAACGTGGTTTTCCAAGTCAAAACAAATAAGATTAGAATCAATAGGATCAATACCCCCAATAGCTGACAGTAATGATTTCCATTGAGAAGGAATGCTTTGAAGGACCTCAAGAGAAGACATAGCTGATGGGGCTTGAGCCAAATCCTCAACAATGTTATAATGTTGAGCGGCTCGAGAATTTGGATTGTACGAGGACTTTCGTAGCACACCTCGAGAAGGTGGTCGAAGGGAGGAATCAGGATTAGGTCGCTCTATATGGAGAGGACCAGAACTTGATGGGGTAGAAGAAGAACGAGCACCTGCTTTTTCTTTCCCTGCTATCAGAGTAGGTGTTTGATAATCTTTTGTTTTGGTAGCCACGTTAATCAGTGTACTCATCATCAACACTTGTGAACCCAAGGAAGCTGAGAACTGAGGTTGTTCTACCATTTGGGTCTACTGGGATGGAAAGGGCTCTTTCAAGACAACTAGGGTCCCTTTGAGCAACCGACTAACCTCAGATCATCTGGGACAATCCTTAGTATAGTGATCTTCCTCATAAATGAGGCATAGATACTTAGGCTTTCGTTGGCAAGCATCAACAGCAGACGACTTAGGAGTGCCCTGTTTTGGGGCATCATCTTTACCCTTTCCTTTGCCTTTCTTCTTACCTTTCGAGGATTTGTCCGCTACGGTAGACTGAACAATGTGGACCTCTGAGGTTTTACCAGGGCTAGGTGGATTTTGAGACGGACTATTGGAAGCAGTGTTTGAGGCCGAATTTTGTTTGTTAGCAGATTTTGCAGGGGCCTGGGGCACTGAACCAATTACTCCATTAATAGGTGGTGTAGCCTATGACTTCGATGTCGTTGCATCACATGATGGCCTCGGAGTATCGGGTAATAACTCATACAAAGTGCTAGACTAAGAGTAACCAAGATCTAAGTATTGGGCACGAGCAATGGCTTGCTCCTCCATGACACACCCACCCATAGCAATATCACAAGCAATTCGAGTGACGAATGATTTGGTGAACCATTCAGTCAGTAACTGATCAACAATCTTGAATTTGATCAGGCGACGGCTACGTCTCCTTTCATGGATGTGATCTGGGATGTGGTTGCAGTATTTTGCTTGAGCGATGTAAGCAAATAGGTGTCGGTTTCATAGTGAACTGGAAATTGGAAATACGTGAGGAAATCCATGGCTAAAGAGTTGAAGTCATAATAAGTACTTTGAGGGAGATCGATGTACCACTTGGTTGCAAAACCTGTGAGAGTTCGTTGGAAAAGATGGAAACGAATAGAATCGTCAACGTAGGAATTCGAAGAGCACCAAAGGTGATATGTCATCACATGGGCTTGAGGATCTTCTTTCGCTTTCCCATAGAACTTCAGACAATATCCTAGGATCTTGGATGGGACCAGAGGCCAGTATGGAAAATGAAAATTGGATCATTCATGAGTCGAGACACATCTGGAAACTCTAGTGTAGCCAAGAACAACAATTGAGTATTGAAAGGCATTAGAAGTCGATAAGCGGGTCCAACTAGAGGAGCTCATCCTTGTTGGTAAGGATTTTTCCTCATAGTGGAGGGTTTTGTCCATATGGCATGTGATTTTGCCCCCATTGTAGGGTACCTTTCCAATAGGGAGGATTCTAACCTTGAAAGCCTTGAAATTGTCCAACCATAGGTTGTTGATAAGAAACATGTGGGTTAAAGGGTTGTTGAGCCTGTTGACCTTGGACATATGGGTTTTGCACCCACTGTCCATGGACATATGGGTTTTGAACCTATTGGCCCTGGACATAAGGATTTTGGACATGTTGTCCTTGGAAAAAAGGATTTTGAACCTGTTGCCCTTGGACATGAGGATTTTTGGCATGCTACTGCAGGACTTGACCCTGGCCTTGTCCTTGCAAATGTTGCCCCTGTTGATATGTATATAAGGGTTTTTGTTATGTGGGTTGGCCTTGCTGTTGCGAGGGCTGACCTTGCGGCTGCAAAAGATATCCCTGCGGCTGTAGAGGTTTGCCTTGTGAAGACAGAGGTTGGGAGGTTTGCTTAACATACTGCATTTGCGGCTTCATGGTTTGCTGCAACTGTTGCAAGGGTTGCCCCTGCAGCTGTTGCAGTGGTACTTGTAGCTACATCATTGGCCCCTCCTGCTGCATGGATGGCCCTTGCTGCAATGAAGGTTTCCCTTGTTGCTGCAGAGGTTGCCCTTGCTATTGTAAGGGTACTTTGACAGTTCCCGTACTAAATCTAGCCATAGCCACTGGGAATGGTGGTTGAACCAAGTTGAAAGTACTATCCAGGCTGAAGGACATAAGGTGGATTTACCATTCCTTGGGATGTTATGAAACCATCTCACAAACAGATAGAAAAGATAGTTGAACGCCTTAGAATTCAACCTCTTTGAGGGGGAAACCTCCTTTACATTACACAAATGAATAATTTTTGGATGATACAAATGACAAGACCTCCTTTCTATATATAGGAGTCTAAGGAGTCATAATATAATCAAAGCTAACATAACAATAATAATGTAAGGGCACAATAATAACAATAGTGGGCTTCTATGGGGCACAATAGTAACAATATGGGGACTACATGGGTACAGAAATATAATAAGGGGGTCGTACTAATAACAATAAGGGATTACACTAGTAGTATAGGGGCCTAACATGCCCCTCTCCTTCGAAAAGTGTTGTCATCAACGCTTGAGTAGTTCTTGATGCTTCTGTAGAATATTCTTGTCCTCCCATGTGGAATCTTCAGCAGCTAAGTTCTTCCACTTGATGAGATACTCCGAGATTGATCGATTTCGTAGTTGTCGGGTTCTTGTTTCTGTGACTGCTCCAAGTTCCAATATGATTTTTCCTTCCTCTTCAAGTTCTAGCAATATTGTTTGAATTGGGATCTTCTGCAACTTTTGAATGAGTGGCCACACTTCTCCGTCCTTCTTCCATTCATCCCTTGCTTCATTTATCCAATCTGGTTGGATAATAGAACTAGCACAAAACAATGCTTCCACATCCTCATCCTTTCTTGAGAGTGCATCTCCAACAAAATTTTGCTTCCCTTTTCTATAGATGATGTCAAACTCATAATGCAATATATTTGTGACCCATTTTTATGTTCTTTTATAGATAATATTTGTTCTAAAAAGTATTTAAGACTATCATGATCCATTTTTACCTTGAAGTGTATTCCCATTCTATAAGGTCGCCATTTCTTAAGTGCATGTAGTATTTCCAACATTTCGTTCTCATAAATAGCTTTCTTGAGATGTAGCAGTAAAAATACCCAATCACCTACATCAAAACATTTTTCACTACAATGTTGATCTACCTGTTATTTCATTCGATTTTGCACCAAAGTGGCGTTATCCTTTAAAAGTTGGAGAACTTGTTGTTGATGCTCGATGTGATCTTTCTCTGCTTGAACCTTTTTCTTATTGATATGTCCTTCTATGTTGAGAGCTTGAGGAGTGGTAATTTATTCCAATGCTTTACAAGATATGGTCAGATTCATTTCTTGATGTTGGATGTGATCTTTCACTTCTTGAACATTTTTATTCTTGATATGTCCTTGTATCTTGATAATTTGAGGAGTGGTAATTCCAACCAATGCATTACAAGATACAGTTGGATTCATTTCTTCTTTATCGATGTGGTCTTTCACTTCTTGAACATTTTTCTTCTTGATATGTCCTTCTATCTTGAGAGTTTGAGGAGTGGTAATTCTTGCTAATGCTTTACAAGATATGGTCAGATTCATTTCCTCTTTCTCCAGGGTTGGTTCCTAGTGTATATACTCTTCTTTTGATGTTTCTTGATCCTTTTCTTCCTCCTCTTCATAATCTATGTAAAATAGTTTCTTCTCAACACACTTATGACCTTTAGTGCATTTTCTATCACAATTGTAACAAAGCCCTTTTTCTCTTTTCTCTTCCAATTGTTGTGGTGTAACCCTTGTAGGTTGTGGAAGGCTAGGAGAAACAACACTTTCATTACTATAGTTGTGAGGGGTAGACTTCTTTGTTGCCATAATTTTACTTTCCATTATGTAATAAAGCTCTTTTACTCTTTCCAATTGTTGTGGTGTTGCTCTAAAGAAGGTGTTGCTCTTTGTATCCTCATAATGTGCTATCATTTCCTCCGTGAAAATTGACCACATAACAAGTTGTTTACAAGAACAAAGCCCTTTATACCACAAAAATTGATCCGGTTCTAAATATGAAGATGCAATACATACCTTTTTTAACAATGGTACTCCATGTAGATAAAAATATTGCTCCATTTGAAGTCTCCAATTCACCAGATCCTTTCCATCAAACTTCCTCATATCGCCTTTTCTTGATTTTAGGAGCTCGATCTTGAAATGACTATAACTCTGTAATTTCAGTTCTTCCAGTTCTAAAATTGCGACCTGCAGTAGCCCTCTGTGTCCTCTTTCCAATACCACCAGTTTGATCCAAATTGGATTCTCCATGGAAGAGTTATGCCAAATCTCCCACGGTGACTTGATTATAGACTAGTTCAGTAGAGCAAACTTGTATGACGTGCCACTTGTCACTGTTTTGAATTTTGGCTCTGAAAAATACATACAAGAAACTACAGTCCGCCCTCTTTCTCTGATACTCAGAGAGAAAGTTATGACAAGTTTCCCCAGGTCACCTGTTTGGAATGTAATTCATGAATCTGCAAAAAGACTAACTTCCTCAGATCATATCTCTGCAAATATAGCGTGAAAAGCTCTGAAATTCAGACCCGAGGTTCAGTGCAATTTCGTCTCAAATGGGTTTTTGTTTTCACTTTTGAAAAAACGCAGAAAAAAATGTTATAGTGAAAATGCCACAATGACCTATTTGGAGCAGCGAAACCCTAGAATCAAAAGCTCTGATACCAAATGTTATGAAACCAGTTCACAAAAAGATAGAAAAGATAGTTGAACGCCTTAGAATTCAGCCTCTTCGAGGGGGAAACC
>APFE031038420.1:170246-182752 GCA_000404065.3 Pinus taeda
AATTTTTGGATGATACAAATGACAAGACCTCCTTTCTATATATAGGAGTCTAAGGAGTCATAATATAATCAGAGCCGACATAACAATAATAATGTAAGGGCACAATAATAACAATAGTGGGCTTCTATGGGTCGCAATAGTAACAATATGGGGACTACATGGGTACAACAATATAATAAGAGTGTTGTACTAATAACAATAAGGGGTTACACTAGTAGTATAGGGGCCTAACATGGGAACCATATGGAACACAAGGAGTTTGGTACTGAACCTGCACCTCATATGGTTGTTGATACTGGAAATTGCTTGAACCAGACGGACCAATGGGATTTTGAACCTATTGGTACTAGACATTGCTTGATCTAGCAGGACCAGCAAGGTTTTGAATAGCAGCAAAAGAATGTTGTTTCACCCCAACCATGTGAGCCTATTAGCTACTCAGATTAGTTGTGCCCGACACCATATAGACATTCGGATTTTGCCCCCCAGGCGGCACAACGTGTGCACTTACTAGAGGGACCGAAGGACTGACAAAAGCAGGACTTAAGACCATCGGTTGCACCGGACGGGTGACTTGGACTAATGAGACAAGAGGGTTCAAAACATTGGGTTGCACTGGGACTAAAGTAATTGCAGAAATCACCATCTGTTGGGGGGTCAGATTTCGAATGAACAAACTCATGGTAAGTATATTGCCAGACGCCCAAACATGATTATGATAAAGCGAAGAGGTACTAGGTGTACCTGAGACCAATTGTGCTAAAGTCACATAATTAGGAGGTAAGTCCCGATAAACACTGATGGGAATTCTTCCCTTGTAGGGGAAACCTTTAGGAGGAAACTGACCTTCTTCCTCTTCGACAGTGTGTGGAGTGGAAACCTTTGAGTGACTCGGAGAGGAGACTGGAAATTCGTCTTTGGGTTCCATGTGTCGAACCAAGCGACGATGAACAACCAAAGTTATTTGAGGGGATAATTCCAAAGGAATACCCGGCTGATCGTACGGACTGTAAGGACGCTATGGTGATATCACAACAGGGTCGAACAAAGGATTCAGAGGATAAGCAACCAGTCCAAGATGACTGTCAGTAGTCGGCTAACTCTTGGTTGTTTGGATATGGTTATCTGGAGATCAGAAAGTGACCCAGTATCTGAGGGAGGTGGAGGACGAGATGACAAAGGCTGAATGCTCAGAACAATTCCAAGTTCAACACCTTGGTCCTCAAGTGACTACAGTAATTCAGGAAATGACTCCTTAAACAATATTTTAGATGGAAGAGAGGAAGAGGAACTAGGTGAACTGGATGGTTCAACCACGATGGCTTCATCTCAAGTAATAGGAAAAGAGAGATAGATTCCAAGGCTTTAAATGTACTTTAAAAGGAATACTCACGATTTGGTCTAGAAAATACTAACAAGGATGTTATGAGATTGCGGGCAACAATTTTTTAAGACACATAAACAAACTGGTGCTCTTTCATGTTTTAAGAGTCGAGAAAGAAGCAAAGGTGACTCTATCACTTTTGATTTGAAGAGAGTTCGAAAGGACAAGTGATTGGATGATATTTTAAGCTTAAAGAGTCAAAAAGAACAAATGACTACTCAGGATGATCTAGGTAAAAAAGATTACCAGGTAACCGTGAACTACAGAATACCTCTCGACGAATCGAGAAGTACGGGCATGCGATCTCCCCAAATGTTGTGTTCGATGTATCACGTTTATAAGGCAGAAGAATCAATTTCCTATGGATAAAGGATTGCAACCTAGTGGGGTCTCCCTTTATATACTTGACAGTATGGGGAGCATAAGTCTATACTAGCGTTGTCTAGTTCCAGAGCGAACGACAACTGCTAAGTTTAAAGACGTCGGAACGCGTCTCTAGCCTAGACCTTCTAGATGTGATCATTAGGTTTCAAATGTGCCTTAGATTAATTAAGTTCATTTTAAAGTTTATCTTGAATTATGCCTCGGTTTTCAAGACTTAGCGACGTGACTCGAAAAATCCTATATGCAGTTAAATGGGACAAGACTCTTTCAACTCGATGAATTGTTTATGTTAGAGAGGGTAGAAAACACAATCAAATGCAAACAACCAAGCAACTGAAAGCAAAATGATTTTTTCACTACTTTACTCTTTGAAAACAAAATAATGAAAAAACCCTTCCCAATTCCTATTTTCCTAACAAGTGCACTTCAAGCAATCCTTTCAAAAATAAAGGGAATTATTTTTCTTTTCAAATGCAAATGCAACTCTATTATTTAATGATGCTAACTAATGTAACATATTGATGCAACAAACTAGAATTGTGTACTTTTCATGAAATGACGAAAATGATTTTTTGTTGTTGTAAAACACTTTCAATGAAAAAGTTTTCGATATAATCAATCTTGAGACAGATGAAAAGACACAAAAATAACTTCTTCCAAACTAATGACACAATGACTCTACCAAAAAACAAGACAAGCAACGTGATCTGTGTCGGAAAAGAGACGTTTAAACAATCAAATGAAACTTCTCAAACTTGAATGATGGAGATCAAAGCAATAAGAGGACTACAAGAGAAACACAAGGAGTAAATTCACCAACAACTTGACTCACTGAGTTCACAATCAGCTGAATGGATGACAACCTAGCTCTCCTAGAGCCACTAACCATCCAAAGACTCAAGAAATCAAGCAAAAGAAGGCAAACCAACAAGCACATAAACCAAGCTAAATCAAGCTTTCAAGTCAGGGAGAAATAGTCTAAAACAAAGCTAAGAGGCAGAAATTAGGAGAGAAAGACACACTGGTTGAGATATGGGGTAAACCCTAATCTCCACCTACATGCATCGGCATGACTGCCTAACTGACAACAAGCACCAAAAGGGGGTCAGCGCAACTGCTTTTGAGAAACTCGATCCGATCAGCGCACTGTTTTAGAAAAACCGCACTGGCCAAGGATTCAAAGGAAAAAATAAAAATTTCCTTATTGCTACTGTAAATTTCAGACTCAGAGTATTAAACCAGGCAAAGCAGAGAACACTATAGGGAAATGGTGATACTAGAAAAGTTCACACAAAACCATGAAATTACAATCAATTAAACAGAAGGATTGGTTCCCTAGCGGAGTCACCAATTTGTGATGTAGGTAAATTCCAAGTGCAGACACAAACAATTCCTCTAGCCCGAGAGAGCGAGTCTAATCACAAACAGACAATCTATGGAAGATTTCCTTAGGCTAGAATCAATTAAGAGGGCCTACCTCTTAGAACACTATTCCACTTGCTGATGATCCTGCTTCCTCGCTCCAACTATCTTTTGTTTCCTTCCTTCGAACACCTGAAACAAGCAAACGACATCAAACAACAAACATGATAGCATACAATATTGTATTAAGCCTACTTAACAGTTCAAGGAACATTAAGCCATAAAGATGTAAAATGACACTTCATGTAGGAAATCAATCGATAGTTGCATTTATATAAATCAAAAAGAGATTACAACCGGTGCCTTGACATTGTTGGCCTCCTCTAACGTATTTGGGTTCCCAAACTTCTGCTAGTACTTCATGGACAACCCCAACAATAGAGGTTTTAAGGCCTCTTTCCCTCTAGTCTCAAATCACACCATAGCACATTATTCTCCCTCAAACATACATTAGAAAACTTCAAACTATAGATGTCTTGCTGATTATTCTAACTCCAAACTAAAAGCTAGCTTTTGCTTGGGAAAAAGAGAGGTTTTTATTGCTTGGATGGATGGGAGATGGTTCATCTTCTCATGGGAGAAGGCCTTATCTCTTGGATTAGTTCCATCCTAATAGGGGAAAGGAGCCCAAATTGACCTCCTCAACTCCATCCGGCCTAACAATTTACCAGACTTTCGTTACGAAGCTTCTAGAGCTGGAAGCTTTGGCTCCATATTTAAAAATCATTCCAAAAGAGGATCAGCGTGACTGAGAAAGGGCTCATTCGATTTGATCGACGCTAGAGATAGTTGTAACCCCTGCATATCGGCGTGAGGAGGACATGGTTCATTAGCATTGGTCTTGTAAACTGTGATAAACATAAGATTTTTGGGAAATTATGCAAAAGGGAATTGTTCCACTCATGAAGAGGGACATCATGGGATTTTCTTCATGAGAGGAAAGCATGTGGGGTTCACTATATGGGTCCTCCAGGATCATGGACAGGGAGTACAGGGACAGTCACAAAATGTTGTGTAACAGCCATATGCTAGGTTTTCTTTGACGAACCTGCGTGCCCTATTTTTTTTTTTATCAGTCATATGTAACACATATGTTATATGCATGTTATATGTAAACATATTGTTATTTAATACAAAGTTGTTGGTTTTTTATTCTATGAAAAATTATTACTTTACAAATTAAAGTTGTTGTTCATAGTTAAATTAATTACTTGTCCATAACTCTACGCAATTTCTCTATGGTGGACTGATATTGATAGCATAGCAGTTGAACTACAACACAAAGAGACCAAATTGTTTGAAAGAGATGTACCTAAATATGAAAAAATAGATAGCGAAAAATGTTACCAAGAATACAATATTGAATCAGATTTACATTTTTTGCAAAAAGACTAGAAATTCAAAATCTATTGTTGAGAGACCTTACCAACTTGTGAAACAACCACAAGTGTTAGAAGAAACAGATATCGAATCAGATTTACATTTTTTGCAAAAGGCTAGATATGCAAAATCAATTGTTGAGAGACCTTCCCAACTTGTAAAACAACCACAAGTACTAGAAGAAACATAATAATATTAACTCGAAATTTGTTCATAGTTAAAATTAATTATTCTTCAACCATATAAAGTTCCCTCTGCACTTGTGTTCTCCTGCACATACAAATGAAATGTTGAGTTTCTGTGTGCATAATTTTGCGACAAAGTTGTGCGGAGGGTATTATAAAACAAAAACATCGTCCGCTAGGAGAATTATGTGTCATCAAAGCTCCATTCGAAAAATAAAAATAAGTTTTCTAAAAAAAAATGAATTTAAGTGAAATAAAAAATATTAAGTATTTTCCCAAAACTGGCGAGGCAGGGACTCTACACACCCTTTCTCGCACACATACCCTGTCATCCGCACATCCTTCATTCTGCATAGATTCATATCTCTTTGCAACTGCTCTCCCACACAACTTAATAAAGTTTCCTTTGCACCCCTATCCACCCACACATTACCTATCCTTCGCATAGTAAAAGCTTTGCACAAGCAAAGCTTCACACAATGAAACCTCGCACACTGTAAAATAATAATATTAATTCGAAACTTGTTCATAGCTAAATTAATTACGCATCAACTCGCACATACCCTGTCCTTAGCAAAGTAAAAGCTCCGCACAAGGAAACATAATAATATTAATTACAATTTATTTAGCACACCCCCCCCCCCGACCCGCACATGCTTTGTATTTGACATATTAAAATCTCTGCAGAAGAAAACATAATCAAATTAATTACATAATTTGTTTATCCCCCCTCCGCCCATGCAAAGGACTTGCAATTGTGTCATTTTGTCACAACTACAACTATAAAATTTTCATCGAAAGGAGTTTAAAACTAATTTTGTCCACCCGAAGATACCCCTATTCTTCACACAGTAGAAGCTTCACTCAAGGAAACACAATAATATTATTTGTAAATTTGTATAATCATCCCTCCCCCCGCTGAAGCAAAGGACCTGCACCCATGTCAATTTTGGCATCTTTGGGCACAACAATAACATAATGGTGTCAAGGTCAGAGCACTAATGAACAAAATCATGCAAATTTGTTCAACCCCCCCCGCCTCCCCTCATCCCATGCAAAGGACTTGCAACCGCGTCAATTATGGCATCATTGTGGAGAGAAGTAACATAACAGTGTCAACGTCAATGTCAAAGCACTCACCAACAGAATGGCCACTAACAAAATTAGTTTTTTTTTTTTTAATGATTTGTGAGTGCGTGACAAATACTAAAAATAAAATTCCCTCCACCGAGGGAATTATGTCTCATCAGAGCTCCCTCAACCAATCGAAAATTAGAAATGTGATTTACAAAAAAATAGGAAATTATTTTTGAATTTATGAAAAAATAGAAATATTAATCATTTTCCTGAAGCTTTGGTTAAATTGCAAAAACACAGCGAAATAATGCAAAGTCAACGCACTTTGACTGCAAGGAAATTGATATAGTCCTTGGTGAGGGAGAGACTAAAAAGGTATAACTTGAGCATTGTTAATAACTATCAACACACACACATGCAATTCAAATATTTGATTTATATGTAGTCTTACATTGTAAGCATCTATGACAGTGATCCAATTTATCATATAGAGAGAGAAAATTAAATGTTGCAGGAAATTTTACACATAAATGTATACAATTGAACTCAGTATTCACAAACAATACTAGAACCAAGTTACTTATTTGTATAAGTTAAATCCTACTGGCCACTAGAGAAGGGCTTCACGTTACCATCCCAACCATAGGTCAGTTACGATATTCTGACTTGTAACTCACCACCCCCTCGCTAGGTTTAGAGTCTTAGAATTAAGATTCATTGAGAAATACACCAGTTGAGCTAAGGGAGTCATATCACTTGCAGGTGGTTTATCAATTATCTAGCAAGCATCAGCAGTTTCTCAATTGCAACAAGCACCAATGGTTTCTCAGCCAACCGTAAACACCAATTACTCATTGTACGAGTGGTTTCACAACCAGAGACAAACATTGATGGTTTCTCAACCACAACAAGCACTAGTGGTTTATGAGTCTAAGTAAGCACCAAGCATGTTTAGTCAATCTCACTCTGTGTCCATACTGGAAACACCAGGTAAAGCCAAAAATTGGGAAGTGGTACAGTGCAAGTTGAATACTCTTTTTGAGTTTTCTCCGCTCTTGGTTCTCCACAAAATTCTCCATAAATCCAAGTCGAACCCCCTGACTAAATTTTACCCACATATTTATGTTTTCATGATGTCCCTCAAGCATGTTTGAGAGGGCACTCTTGTCCCCCTGCACTTCCTTCCTTTGTATGATACCTTTTCAATTCACGAGAAGGGAAAACCGGGATGACATTGCCAATAACATTAATAACCAAATTTGGTCATAGCAACTTTTCCCTACCATAAGGGTTCGACATTAAAATTGGTGGGATGGGTATGGTGGTTGACATCAAGTGGTGAAACTGAATACCTCATCTCCTTATAACTCTCGCCCATCATCCCTTCTCCTTAGATCTCAATTTTTTATAATAATAAAAATTGATTAAATATTAATATTATAATTAATAATTATCATTATTAATTAAACCATAAATATTTAATTAATCATTTTTAAGCATTAATACAAAATCACTCTAATTTTGGTATTGATTAAAGCATTAATGCATAATTAACATTAGATAAAACATTCATATGCTTCAATACCATGATCAAGGCATAATGAATTTCAACATCAATAATTTCGTTATATTAAATTAGAGTTTCCACCAATAATCAGATGTCACGATGGGGTGCTCAATTATATACAAATGATTATAAAGGTCATGGTCAACGCAAGGGATGTTACAAACCCCACCCGCTTAAAGGAACATCAACCCAAGTGTTTTAGAATATATATATATATATACTTGAGCTTTATAGAAACGACTCGTTTACATCCATTACGAATTGAACGAAAAAGGGTACAACACTTTGATATGCATGCTCCCAGGTTGCCTCATTGGGTCCAAAGTGATTACATTGCACCTTGACTTGTTCTATTACTCAATTATGGAGCATGATCTACCTTTGGTCCAAGATACACAAAGGTTCGGGTTGGAATTCTCTTTGATTCTACCCTATATCACAAACTGATCGATAACATGATTATAATCACACACATACTTTCTCTGTAAGGATATGTGGAATACATCATATGTTATTATGATGGGAGGTAAGGCTACTCTATAAGCCACTAGCTCCACTCTCTAGAAAATTTGAAATGGTCCGCAAAACCTAAGTGCCAACTTATCACAGGACCCCACTTTCAATAATCTCCTCAATTTAATGCAAAGATACACGTGATCCCCACTTCAAACTCTATATATATTCTTTGTATACTTGCATAGATATTATATATGTCTTGGGCTAACTTTATCTTCTATCTGATACTAATAACTTCATGTTCCATCTCCTTTAACATATTACTTCTAAGAGTTGCATTGTTTCTATGTCATCGCAGCTAATGGGTGTATTACACCTTATGTCATATAAAGTCGTGAAGGGGCTCATCTTTAGTGATTCTTGAAATCCATTGTTATGTGAAAATTCAACTAAGGGAAGAAAATCTTCTCACAACTTTGGCTGGTGCATAACATACATTCTCAGTATGTCCTCTAACACCCTGTTCATTCTCTCGATTTCTCCATCTACCTAAGGATGGTATGTTTTATTGGATGCCAACCAAGTTCCAAATATAAGGAATAGTATTTTCCAAAAGTTTGACATGATTTGGAATCCCAATATGAGATTATCTTTTTGGGTATGCCATGCAACCTAAATATTTCCTTCATGAAGATTGGGGCAATATCAATGGCCTTATTGGTGGACTTGATAGGTATGAAGTGAGCCACCTTACTCAAAATTTCCACTACCACCATGATGGAATCATGTTGTCTTGATGTCTTTGGAAATACCATGATGAAGTCCATGGATATGACTTCCCACTTCCACTCAGGGATTGGAATTGTTTGCAATAGTCCAATTGGATGTTTACATTCCACCTTAACTTTTTGACACTCTAGATACTTGGCAATGTACTCTGCCACTTCCTTTTTCATTCCCGTCCAACAATACATCTTCTTGATAGCAATAATTATCTTCTAATCTATGGGATGACCTGAATAGGGTCTTTTATGAAACTCATGTAAAATAAGCTTCTTCAAGTCACCCACATAGGGTATATATCATCAGTGTTTGAACTTTAACATTCCATCATCTATGAAAGTATAGTTCTTACTCAATGGTCCATTTGGCTCTTTTTTTCAAATAATCCTTCACGTATTGGAAGTGTTTATCATTTACCATTGCTTCCTTGATCTTTTCCTTGATGTTAAATTTGCAGGAGCTCATGGATGTCAAGTGAGTTGCTTGCACACTTTTGCTAAGAACATCATCCACCTTATTCTCTTTACCCTTGATGTACATTATATTGAACCCACATTCACTGATGAGGGCTAACAATGTAGCCTATATTGCAGTCATTTAGGATGGTCGAACAAATATTTCAACCCTACATGGTATGACATCAACGCATAATTTTGTTTGATCAAATAATGTCTCCTCATTTTTAGTGCATGAATGATTTCTATGAGTTCTAGGTCATGGGTGACATAATTTCTTTCACGATCATTTAATTTCCTTGATTCATAACATATTAAATGTCCTTCCTACATTAATAATATGCTTAATCTTTCTTTACAATCATTCACACAAACTAAGAAGTCTTTATCCAAATCAACAATCCTCAATATGGGTGCATGCATGAGCAAATATTTGAGTTGCTCAAAGTTGGGTGTGCACTCTGATGTCCACTGAAATTTTATCCCTTTCCTCCATAGAGTTGTCGATTGGACCCAATTTTCAAAAAGTCCTAGATGAATTTTCGATAATATTTTGCCAACTCCATAAAATATTTGACTTTTGTGACATTTCTGAGAGTGGACCACTCCATGATGGCCTTGATATTCTTATGGTCCACATCCACACCTTCTTTGGAGATCGTGTGCCCCATATATTAGGCCTGAGTCTTAAAGAGATCATGTTTATTAAGTTTAGCATATAACTTGTGTTCCCTTTGTTAACACCCAGGTTGTTCCCTTTGACTCCAAGGGAATACGGCCGGGGTAACCACTAACCAATCTTTGGGTTACAGCTTCTAGCCCAACTGTAACCAGAGAGGGCTCTCTCTTTAAGGTTTGTCTCTGTTCTGTGGAGATTTTAGGCTAGTTATGAAGTAAGGGTTTTGGTTTATGTTTGGTTGAAAGAATGTCTTTCTGTACCTAAAGTGGAAATCTGCAGATAATGTTAGTCCACTGGGCAATGGAGTCTGTGGCTAGTAGTTTTTTGAAATCTCGAGTTTGAGCAGCTGGAATTACAGGGCCATTTAAATACTTCATAAAACAAACTTGAAATTATGATGGTGAAATGTAGACAACCAGTGAAAAGCAATTAAGAATTTTCCACTGGGCTGGGGTGTGGGAAAGAGATATATTCCTCAGGAGCAAACTTGAATTCCTGAAACAATAATCACTGTGAAAGATATAGTGTGAAAGGGTAGCAATTAAGAATTACACCTTTATTACTATAACTGAAGAAAACATTTAAAATAGCTTAGATTGAGTTCAGGGTAATCTGTGATTATATCCTGGAACTATTCTTTTTCCTTGCCATTAACTGTAAAACACAGAAGCATGAAAGAGATATGAAAAGATAACAAAACACATAACGAAGAGTTGTAGGGAAAACTTACTGTGCCATGAAGTACGCAGGAATCCTGTAACATTCAGTTCAACACCACAATGCATCAAACAACACAGAGCTTTGGAAATTCCATCGGATTTTGTATTACTTCTCTGAGAATTTACAATAAAAGAACTCTAGAAGAGACATCAACAACAACCAACCCCTGCAAACTCATGCAAGGGGGTATATATACAAATGTTTCATACAAAATATCTCAGGCATTGAGTCATCTGAGAAACAAATATCTTCACCAACTCGTACAGGAAATAGCAGATAAGAAGTTATTGCAGCTTTCAATACAACATGAATGCTCTTTAATTCTGTCAGAAGATTTTTTACCTTTGGAGGTCACTGAGTCGGTTGAACGCTTTGTTATAAATGATGAATGACGTGTCTTTGCAGCTCTGTCCTTTTGTAGCTTTTCAGCCCTGTCACCTGTGACTCTCAGTGCTGCTGTGGTGGCCGAATAGTTTCGCTGAGTTGGCTCAGCCTCTTTTCTCCATACATGCTGATATATCAAAATTTTACTGTGCACGACAACTTACATATTTCAATGAAAAAAAAACTTGATTACAGGCTCTGGTTTGACAGTATTAATTGAATCAATCCAGTCCAGACTTCCTGTGTGGGCAATTAATGTCTTAAAATTGCCTTTATAGTCTCATCCGCCTCTGTATATTTATAGAAATTCAGAGGCACATCAAACAAGTGATTGATTTCATTCATGATAAAAAAATAAGTTCTCTACCCTGTTGTAGAGATTCTGCCCTGATGCTGGCCCTGATTCTCCTGAAGTGTTGGGCTTTTCTGCAATCTGATTTGTAGCAAAGGTGTTGACCCTCTTGGCATAATTTTCATGGGATAGTAGTCTTCCTGCGCTGCCCATTAAGCTAGGAAGACCTCTGTTCTGCAATGCTATAAATTTGTCCATGAATTTATTAGTCTCTATCTGCATATCCTGGCTTCTTCTCTCTAATGTATGTACCAAGGTTCTTAGTGTCAGGACCCTTTTGACTATCGAAATGGTCTCAGTCCTGTTGGAAATTCCCATTGTGCCAGCTGAGAACTTGTTCTGTGATTAAGCACATTGATCATTCTGGTGGCAGCCTGAGGCATATTGCCTAGAGATGCCCTTGCTCTTTGGATTTCCCTATGTGCTTTTCCAATGAGCCCCATCTGCTCATGAATAACCTCAATATATTCCCACTGGTCAGTGATGGATTGGCCAATATTGGCCCATAGGACTCTCTTGAGCTCAGCTGTTACTTTATCAAGTGTGAGCTCTTTCTCTAGCTCATTTATCCTCCTTTTGAGATTCTTTATCTCTCTTTCTTTCTCAGCTACGTTCTGCTTGGATTTATCATATCTTTCATTGAGCTTAGAAAAAGTTTCTTTGGCTTGATTCAGCTCTGTCATTTGGGCCTCCAAGACCTGAATTTCATTCCGGAGTTTCTGCATGTCAAGACTTTGAGCCTGCTCTGTTGTTGGTGCTGAGGTAGAGGGTGTTGTTTTCTCTGTCTGCTGAATGGGAGGAGCAGTGGTTTGAGGAGCTTCTTCCAGATTGATCATTTCTGGAGGGGGCTGAGAAGTTTGGCCTGCCTCTTTCTGTTGCAATGCTGCCTGGAGTGCAGCCTCTGATTCTCCCAACTTTTCTTGTGTTTGGATGACCTGTTTATATAGTGACACCAACATAGTTGCTGCATCCTTGTCATGTCTCAGCTGGGCAACTTCTTCAGTTTGGGGATGAAGAGTTGCTGGGATCTTGATCATCTTCCTTAATGTTTCCATATCTGCATCCCTTAGCTTCAACAACTCCTGCACAGCTTTGACATCCTTGGGATCATGCCCAAGCTCTATTATGATGTCCTCCAAAGCTTTGATTCTATTTTCCTTTGCTTGAGAGGATGCTCTTTCCAACTCAAGTTGGGCAGTTGTATTATTTAGGCTATTTTCTAGCCTGTAATTCACCAATGTTTTATCTGCCAAGGAGGCATATACCATCTCACCCGTT
>APFE031038437.1:0-10292 GCA_000404065.3 Pinus taeda
AGTGAGGATGTAAGTCATGGGGTTGCAATCAGAAATGACAATAGTTTCCTGCAAGAGAATATAGTGTCAAAAGCATTGAACAACTTGAACAACTACTAAAGCAAGTTCCTCAACATGGGCATATCAAGTTTCAGTATCGATAATATTTCGTCTTAATGACTAGATCATATGTTTGTTTCCATCATCATTGTCTTGTACCAGTACCATAGAAATAACACTACCGGCTACGACCAAGTACAAGAAGTAATCATGGTGATAGTTGGGGGGATGCAACAAAGGAGCAATAATGAGGGTGTTCTTTAATGCATCGAAATATTTTTGAGCAATTTTATCCCAAATAAATGGGATCCCTTTTTTCAGTAAATGAGTAAATCTCTTGGAAAGTTCAACATAAATGGGTACAAAACGGTGAAGGAAATTAGCTTTCCCTTACAAGCTCTACAATTGATGTAAATATGACAGAGGGGGTAAATTTACATTGGCCTCAACTTTGAGGGGGTGAATCTGGGCACCTTCCTTAGATATTACAAATCCTAGGAGATGACCAAATTCAATGCAGAAGACACACTTATGCATATTCAAAAAAATATTGTATTGTCTACAGTGAAGAAAAATTGCTCGTAGCTGGTCAGGATGATCGTGACGCTTAGTAGAATGAGTCAGTAAGTCATTAGGATACAATTGAACGATGTTTTTGATGTCATCAAAAGCATAAGACATCACTCGTTGGAAGGTAGCACCAACATTTTTCAAACTGAAAGGGAGTTTCTTGTAGGAAAAGGTTCCCCATGCATAGATAAAAGTAGTTTTATGTTGATCGATGGGAAGAATGTTAATATGGTTGTAGCCAAAAAAATGATCCAGAAAAGGAAAATCTCACTCTTGGCACACTCATCAATGATTTGATTGATAAAACGAGTTCGATAATTGTCTTTGGGACATGCTCAATTGATATCACAATAATCAACACAAACACGAATAGTCCCTTGTTTTTTAGTCACAGTGAAAATGTTCAAAACCCAATTTGTCAATGGAATGGGGGTAAATGAAAACAACCTTTAGAGTTTTTTCAACCTCTTCCTTTATAGTGACTGCCTTTCTAGATTCCACTGGACAAAGTCATTGATGAATAGGCTTCACATATAGATAGGCAGGAACTTTGTGTACAACTTTGCTTAGATCTATGCCAAGAATTTATTCATATGACTAGGAAAAGACGTCACAAAATTACATAAAAAGGGAAGTGTAACTCTTGATGTCATCAAGAGAACAAGAAACCCTGACATGGATGTTCTCGACAATTCCTAATTTAAAAAAAATGTTAATAAGCATGGTAGAAATAATGTTCCTTATGTTTCCCTTAGACAAAAATTCATGCACCAAAATTGGAGTTTGAAGTGGATGGGTGAGCGTACAGGAAATAAAGGTATCTAGACACAATAAAATCTCTCTATGACTTGGGAGAAATGAGGAATGATGATGAGCATCATTCCAGGGAGTTTCCTCAAGAGACATAACCTCGGTGATATTGTTGTCAGTGGGAAATGTATCGTTCAAACGATCCAAAGAATCCCAAGAACCAAGCCAAGGGGACTGTGAATATGTGTCTACATGCATATTAATAGTAGCATGACTTTCATAAGTGATTGTTGGAGCCAAAATAATAGCTTGATAGGCTTGTTTTGATGCGTTGAGTGCCATGATATTGCCAAAAGAATCAACCTGATCGAACAGAGCAATAACCCAAGGATCATGAGAAGTGGAGATCATGTTGACAAAATAGACATTTGAAGGTGGGAGGGAAAAAGTTCCCATAAGAGTGGAGTCTTTAAAAATACCCACCCGAACACTCTCATAATGAATTTCAATATTTCCCCCATATGACAGGTTTCCATTTGAAGAAACAGAAGAGAAAAAGGTTGACTGATCAACGGTGACTATTTCCCCCTCATGAGGAAAATGGAGCACACGGAACAAAGAAGAAACCACACAAAACATAGCATGAGTCCAACTTCATCCACGTAGAAGGTTATAATCCAAATTTGCATCAAAGACTTCTACTTCAAATTCAACAGTTTTCTCTTCTAACATGATGGGAAAGCTCATGAGAATAATGTAAGGATGAGATACTCTACCATCAAAGGATTCTAAGGTGTTCAAAGACTAGTTGAGAGGAAGAGATAATATATATTTCCAGCATGAAACATACATGATGTAGGTGGAAACACCCTCATCAATGATAGTCTAATGAATCATCTTCCCTTTTATAATGACATAGATTAGGAAAGGAATTTGATGGGGAAGACATGGAACATGATTTTCCAGGTCAAGAGTAATCAAAATTGAATCAATAGGGTCAATTCCTCCTATAGAAGATAGTAATGCTTTTGGGTACGATGAAAAACTCCGGAGAACTTCCAAGGCAGACATTTTTGAAGGCGCTTCAGCTAAATATTTGATAGTATTGTAATTCTGGGCATCTCATGCATTCAGATTGTAATATGATTTCTGAAGGACACCCTTGGGAGGTGGTCGGATAATGAAGTCATTATTAGCTCTCTCAATATGAATAGGACTAGAACTGGGTGGAGTAGAAGTAGAAGGTGTATCAATAACTTCTTTCTCTACCATCTGTTTGGAAGGAGTCAGAAAGTCTTTTGATTGAGTGGCAATAGAAATAGGGACTGTTCCACTCATATAAACCTCAGAACGCGAAGATGTAGAAGATTGCAATTGTTCTACCAATTGGGTTTGTTGTGATGGGAAAGGTTCGTTTAGTACAACTGATGTCCCTTGAGTTCATTTTAGTAAGCGACTATCTTCCGCACAATGGGGACAATCCTTGTTAAAATGATCTTACTCAGAAATGAGGCAAGGATATTTGGACTTACATTTAGATGAATCATCAATAGATGACTTTGGAGGATCTTGTTTTGGGGTATCATATTTTTCTTTTCCTTTACCCTTATTTTTACCTTTGGAGGCCTTGGCTACCACAATAGACTGAATGACATTAGCCTCATAGGTTTTACCAGGATTCAAAGAGGGATTTGAAGGAGGACTAGGTGTAATAGTTGAAATGGATTTTTGCTTCGAAGAAGCTTTATTGGAATTTTGAGTCACATATCCAATAATACCATCGACAGGTGGTATGCCTAGAGGTTTAGAAATGATGGATCCATAGATGGTCTCGGAGCCTCCGATAAGAGATCATCAGTGACATAACCTAGCATAGCTACGTCCTTGACAATTTTTTTATGAATGATTTGGTAAACCATTCAGTTAACATCTCATCTGGTATATCAAACTTGATAAGGTGACATCGATGTCTCCATTCAGGGATATGATCATAGATGTAGGTAGAAGTATCATGTTTCAAAGACGTTAGAAGATAGGTACCAATTTCATATAGAATCAATAATTGGAAGTGAGTAAGGAAGGCCATTGCCAAAGAATTGAAGTCTTCATAGGAGCCTCGAGGTAATTCGATGTATCACTTCACGGGAGCACCCGTCAAGGTTCACTGGAAAAGATGTAGAGTAATATAGTCTTCAACCTTAGAATTGGATGAACACCATAAATGGTAAGTCATAACATAGATGTAGGGATCTTCTCCAAATTTTCCTTCAAATTTTGAACAATCACCAGGAATCTTAGTAGGAACTAGAGGCCAATATGGTGAATGAAGTACTGGATCATTAGTGAGTCTTGACACATCCAGGAGTTCCAATGTTGCTAGAAATGGAAATTGTGGATTGAAAGGCATGGGAGGGCTTTGATAAGGCCTAGCTTGTGGATTCCATCCTTGTTGGTATGGGTTCTGCCCCCAAAGTGGTAGAGTTTTTCCATAAGGAGCTCGATATTTCCCCCACTGAGGAGTATTTTAACCATACAAAGGTGGATGATACCCCCACGAAGTTGGGTTTTGAGCAGGGTAAGGTTGATACGAACCTACCATGGGATATTGACAACCATAAGGTGGATAAACAACATGTGAATGTATGGCTTATAAGTTTGTTGTTGCAATTGTTGACTTTGGTGGTAGAATTGTTGCCCTTGTTACTGTAGGGGTTGACCTTGTGGTTGTAAGGTTTGGCCTTTTTGATACAAGGGTTGGCTTTGCTGCTGCAAGGGTTTTCCTTGTTGTTGTAATGGGTGTTGGTAAATCCCTTGTTGCACATAAGGTCCTTGTTGTACATAGTGTTGTTGTTGTTGGAAATTTCCTTGTGGAATTTTCTTAGTTCCAGGTTGATACTGATAAGTTCTAGCTTGAATTTGACTAGATGCCCCAAATGAGGGGTTTGAACCAGGATATATTTGTGGACGTGTCTATTGAGTAAAAGGTGGATTTTTAGGTTGCTGTGAGCTATATGGAGGGTAGGGTTGCTGGTTGGGTATCTGGGCCGAAAGAGGTTGTTGATACAGAATTTGGCATGATCCAAATGGAATTGATGATCCTCTAGGATAAGGTACACTGGCAACATTTTGTCTAGCTCTCATAGTGTCAGTTTGAGATCCACTCACATAAGTTCCACCTGAAAAATAAGTAACATATGGATGAGGTGGATGTTTTCCCCCATGTGGTGGGATAGGTGGTGACACATATTGTCCACTTAATGGAGGACCTAAGGAACTTATAGGGACATTAATTTGCCCAACTGTAACTACTTGGTAATTTTTTTTAACCATTGTAATGTTGAATGTTAATTCCTTTTATGTTAGTGAATGTGTGGTATTATATTTTTAGTATTTTATAGTCGGTAATAGAACATAGTTTTTCCATGATGTGCCTTTGCTTGGAGACATATATGTTATTAAAGAAGAAATTTATGGTAACATCGAACATCATTGAGATAGTTATGTTACATAATATATATTCACACATATTAGATGTCAATCATTAGTATGCCATGACACATGCCAATAGTAAAGAATATAGGTAGCCTTAATGCACCTTTGGAGAACCCATGTGTATGGTGGATGCTTTGGTGATTTAGGTTTTACAAGACATCTAGTCATGTTTGGTGCATTTCTATGAGCACCATTAATAATTTATCAATGACACATTAATGCATCATTATACCCAAATAAACAATTTCATTTGTACCATTGTTCATTATTATTGCACAAATGCACCTTTAATGGTTTGGTGTTGTGATTTCAGAGAATTAATGGTGGTGCTATACATTTCACTATAGTGTGTTGCAGGTACTGATCATAGGTATGAGATGATTATATATGCATCAATGTACACATAAAAATATGTTCCTTCATTCCCTTGCATGTTACATAAGGTTGTTCCATAGACCCACCTCTTTGACATTATCATTATGTTACATAATACATGATATATATCCTACTATGTATATTCCTCTATGCTAGTTCATCATAAGATATCTTACAATATTATAAAAAAGTCATATTATGCAAGCTATTTATTTATATCTTAGATTAATTATTACTATATTACTTTTTAATCTATGGAAATTGAAATTAAAATGAAATAAATTAACATAAGAACATTATATCCGTAGAAATTAACATAAGATGAATCCTAGGAAATCCAAAATAAAAGAAAAGCCATGTAAAAGGTGAGCCATATTCTCTGTTATCTTTCCTTTAATTAAGATATGTAAATACAAATAAAGGGCTATAAACTATGGAACTATCTATGATATTGTGGCTTGAATGGTTCTACATAATATTATTCCTCTCTTACACTCTGAAATATGAATCCTGTATTCTTTTCTCAAATATGGAACAAGTACAATGTTAAGGAAACATAGTTACTGATAAAATGTGAACTTTAATGATTGTCTACTTCTTTTAGGTAGCAAAAATATCACCTGATTTTGAAAAGTGTTGATTCAGAATACACCCTTTCTTATTGGAGCATACTTTAGATACTTTAAATTTTCTTATGTATCAAGTATGAACATTTTTTTTTAAATGTTAGTGACTTTCATGCTAATTTTGAAAAGTATTGATATAGCATCAACCCCTTTTTTTAGAGGGCTTATTTTTGAAAAAAAAACTTAATGTCTTCTTCTTCTTATTCCCTGATATATTTTATTTCCAAGTGTGTCTCAGGTTTGTGTTTTTTGGGGTTTCTTTTCATTTTTTTCTATAATGAAATCTTTCTTTTTTTTCGTATTGTTAAGAAAAAGGAGTCAATATTTTAAAATTAGGATTTTCTATATGTTTATGTATCGTTAATTAATATTTCAATGGACATCAAATAATTGTCACTAAAAAAATAATAATTTTAAACATTTGGCCAAAAAACACATTTTGAATATAGCACTAATAATAAAAAAATACAACACATTGAGACTATTTTTTGTTAAAATGACTGACATGTCAAATAAATGATTTTATGGGAAACGTTTAACAAAAATCTTTAAAAAATAACAGTTTTTATGAATTTTATATCAAAAATTAATAGTGATCACAATCTATTTTACAAAAAATAATGATTCACGTAATTTTTTTAATGAAAATTAGATAATACAAATATTAAACATATAACAACAATAACTGAATACTTATTTTTCTCATAAAATCTCAAATTCAAAACATTACAAGTATAACTAATGAATAGTTCTCAAAATTGAGCTTAATTTGCAAGAATAACTTAAACTTTTAATCAATAATATCATATAATCCATGTTCATCATCTTCCAAAGCTTCATTGTTGTCTTCCTCCATAATATTTTGTACTTCAGTTTGGTTACTTTTCCTCTTCTAATCGATCTTTGATATCTGCAAATCTCCTAAAGTATCATTTTCCAATCATTCCATCTAATGGTGGTTGATATTCCTTTTCCTTTTCTTATACACATGATTCATTAAAATCCCTTTTCCTCAAACCAGCTTCTTTCATTGCATCTCAAATCAATTGAAGAGCATTAATTATTTGTTGAATAAAACTACATTGTAGTGAATCTTTTTCAATGGCAATGCAATTTCTTCCTCTTTGTAGGGAACGTGTTAGTGTCGTACCTAATCATCATGCACAAAATAAATAAATAATTAAATTAGTATAAACATATAAAAATTAAAAAAGAAAATATTGAAATTCAATTTTATATAATAAAACTTACTTGAACCTGAGAATAAATTCAAAACCCAATCGCATTCATTTGAACATAAATTTGTAAGATAGTTAATTAATGATTGTGGCTTTTGATAAATGTTAACTATCTCTCCTTTTGCATATTTATCCTCATATGTTATTTTTCTTATGAAAACATCATGAACGAGTAATTGGCTATGAATTTTTCCATCTACTTGATTCAGAAGAATAGGCTTACAGTTATCATATTTTGTCCAACATTCAACATTGATGAACTCACAATCACTTATAATTTGCTAATCTCCAGAACAAATAAGATTTGACTTTTTCCTATAACATGACATAGTAAAATTTCAACTAACCTGTACATAAATACATTTTTTTTAGATTAATCAAACATGCAATTTCAATTTCTTACCATGTAAGTCGTATCCTTGAGTTTGTTTTTCCCTTGAAGATTTTTAATAACATTGCAAATCATGTTTTTGAATGAAACTTCATAAATATCCAAAGTGGTGATGTTGTGACTTCTTGAAATCTAGTAGATACTTTATTAAAAGCGTGATAAGTATAAGGCTCACTATCCTATCCAATGTCTGGGAAAATGAAACCATGAGGAATATTTGTAATAACTAGGCATATTCCCTTCTGAGTATGATTTTTGCAATGTCTTCACAATCAACTTGTATTATTTGATATTGGATATTGTCAAATCCCATTCAAAATAAAATGAGTAAGACGAGGATCAAGTTCAACATTCCTAAGACAATGCTTTCTAAGCTTTTCCAACTTATTTTTTTCAATAAAGCTTTTGAAATTATTTGGTACTTCATCCGCATCTTCCTTCAACATCTTTAATGAAATAAAATAACATATGTATAAGTAATAAAATAAAAATAGTTTACATATGAATAAATGAATCTATAATTCAACATAACTTTTTGAATGAAAGATAGAAATCTTTAATTGTTGTTACTGAATTTGATTGTGGATAGTTGCGTACAACCTCATCCCAACTTTCTTCATTCAAGATTTTAACCATATGTTCTTGCATTTTCATATAATCTTATGACTGAATAAATGAAGAATTTTTTTTAATATAGTGATATGTATAACGAATACTACCAACAACAATATGTTACATTTAAAAAAAAATTATAATTCAAGTAAAAGTAAAAATAATTCAACAAACTAGCTTTTGAAATTCCGAGCACATTTCTTCCAATGATAATTCACCTAACTTGACACGACATAGTATTGATTTGACTAATTTTCCATCCTTCACTCCTTGCATTGTTCTCCAATGTGCGATATTCAGATCATCCAGAAGTTGCTTGATTTTAGGACTTGTCTTACTGATGGTACATATTAAGGGTTTAGAATTTTTACCCTTTTGATTTTTGATGGACATATTATCCCACATGTTAAAAATGTCATCAATCAATTCCTATATCTCCCTAGTTCTAAATGCAATATGGAAAATGTTATCCATACCTTTGAATAAATGTGGATTTACTTAACCAAATTTTGAATTGATTTTATCCTCAATTTGATAACTTGTTTCCATACAACATTCCTTCCAAAATTTTAGACTAACTTTTGTCACCCACCACATTTTTCTTCAAACTCATTTAAAATAAATCCGACCCTTTGGATGAAATTCATAGACATCCTATACTCATTATCTATATTACGATCACATGCCAATAAATTTTATTTTGTTTCTATTAAAATAGCATAAATGATGCATCTCACTGTTTCAAAAAAAGAGTTATTGGGATATTCCTCGATCAATTGTCTTCTAGCCTCTGCAGAATGGTTCCCTCTAATTACATAATATTTGTATTCAAAACATTTTGTCCTTTCAAACGCCTCTTTTTTGGGAACTTGAATTGGGTGAACAAAAACCACATAATCAACCACATGTGCATATGGGTTGTACAAGAACAATGTTTTCAAGTTATGGACATATAGGTGATATGGATTTCTAATTTGATATTAAGATTATCCTTCGTTTTGCCTATAGAATTGAATGACATTAAGATGAAATTTTTTGTCACCATTAATTAATTTATTCTTCATCAAGTGATCTCGAATGACATTTTGTTTTGTTTTAATAATGTCATCCTCTAAATCAACACCTGGTGTTATGATTTTTCTGTTTCCTTTGGAGATTTCACCCTAATCTTCACTGGTGCCATGATTTTTACATATTGACTAACTTTTGATTTCTTCTTCCTATCAGTTAACATATTTTCTTGTATATAAACAATATGTTCATCATCAACTAGAAGAGAGACATTTGTGGGCATTTTTTGTTTTGGTGTTTTATTTCTTTTCTCCTTTTGAACAATAGTTCTAATCTCCTCCTCCATAATGACAACATTTTTTTTCAGCTTGAGCTTCAACTTCCATATCTTCAAAAGAAACATGTTTAGCTTTATTAGATTGATTCACTTTAGTGATTCTTTGTTAATCCCCTATATGTGCTATTGCAGTTCCATGAGTTATTGTTCTTTGCTTCCTTCTCCTTTCTTCTTCTATCTCTGTGTGAAAACTTCTAATCACATTCATAATATTTGGCTCTAGATAATAAATACCCTCCAACATCATTGAAATACTCTCAACAAAATCCTATCAAACAAAATATAATATGCCAATGATCAATAACTTATAAAAAGTATAATGATCCTTACAATAATTCATAATACATAAATATAAATAAACATCCTTACAATGTTATTTTCAATATTGACTGTGATTTCTTCACACAACTTTGTAGATTATTCATATGTGTCATACTTGACCTTTAAGAGATGATATCTAACATTTTAATGTGTCTTGGGAAATTTTATAAGAACATAAACAATGTTTATATTTAGCACCAAACATATGTCTCGTACTTTTACCATCACCTCATATTCTTCACCAAAGTTAATCACTTCACATTATAGGTAGATATGTATAACTTCATCGTTTTCACTATCTTTAAAATGTCATCTAAAATTTGTTTTATTTATTTCTCATGCAATCTATACTTTTGAAATAATATTTAATGTATTTGATGGACTAGTTGCTTGACTTTTAGATGTGTCTCAGTTCATGTATATTTAGTAGTATTCATAGAGTATCCAACTACAACTTTAGATGATGTAATTGTTGCTCTTGTTCTAGAAACATTCATAGAGACCTTCTTTGATATCATCTTCTTGATATA
>APFE031038437.1:11777-56634 GCA_000404065.3 Pinus taeda
AGCTATAAATTGTCATTGGCATAGAGCGCATTTGTATCATTCAACCTCTTCTATTTTAAAGTCATGGATTATTTTGATAGTGAAGTTTTTCTTTCTAGAGCATCAACATCGTTGTTAGGTAACAACTCTATTAATATTGATGAATATAAAAATAATTTTTTCAGTATGAATAGAGAGGCAAATTTTGCACTTGGTCCTAATCCTAAGGATTATGAAAGCAACATTGATGAATGGAAGCAAAATGAATTCCCTGTAAATAGAGAGTTAATTTTTTCACTTAGTCCTAATCTTAAGGATTATGAGAGCATCAATGACGAAGGGAAGGATGAAGAATTTCTGGTAAATAGAGAGTCAAATTCTCCACTTAGTCCTAATTCTAAGGATTATTATAGCACCACTAATGAATGGGGGGATGAAGAATTTCTAGAGTCAAATTTTCTATTTGGTCCTAATTCTAAGGATTATGAGAACACCGTTGATGAAGGGGGGATGAACAATTTCTAGAGTAAAATTTCCACTTAGTCCTAATCCTAAGGATTATGTGAGCACTACTGATGTTGGGGATGGGGAGAATGAATAATTTCTAGTAAATAGAGATTCAATGTTTCCACTTATTCTTAATCCTAGGGATTATGGGAGCACCAATGATGAAGGGGAGGATGAAAAAATTCTAGTAAATAGAGAGTCAAATTTTCATTTTTAGTCCTAATCCTAAAGATTATGAAAGCACCATTGTTGAAAGCGAGAATTGATTTTTTGCAAATGATACCTATGAATAGAGAGTCATATTTTACAATTAGTCCTAATCCTAAGAATTATGAGAGCACCAATGATGAAGGGGAGGATGAAGAATTTTCTGCAAATGATAATTTGACTATGAATATAGAGTCATATTTTCCACTTAGTCCTTATCCTAAGGATTATGAGAGCACCAACGATGAAGGGGTGGATAAAGATATTCTTGCAAATGATAATTTTAGAGGCATGAATGTGAACAATTCATTTTCTTTGAGTCATCATTTCAAAGGCATTCATGGTGATGATGAATTGAATACTCCAACGCAGGATTTGAAAAGCACATATGAATATGGTGAATAATTTCTTTTGAGTCGAATTTCAAAGGCATAGATGACTGTAGTGAATAATTTCCTTCAAGTGAGGATGGCAATGAATATTTTCCAAACAATGATGGTGATGAATTTCCTAACTATATTTAGAATGATCACAATGAGGATATTATTGATCTTGATGATGATGAAAATGCTTCTACAGATGATAATGCAATAAGGGAGACGTTGCAAGCAAATATTCTATCTAGGAGTACAAGTACACCTTTTCATATCAATCCAAAATATTCTAGTTATACAAGGGTTATGACAAAATATCTCACAAGACGAAGTTATATCAATGATCTAATTTCAAGTGAATGTTGCCAAAATTATTTCTTGAAACATATGGATTTCAAGTTTGCATTGGAGAAAAAGAAGAGATATTTGTCAATGAATAAAAGCATGCAAAATTCATAGTTAGTGGGTTGCATGCAATCTACATTGGTAGGTTATGATTATCATATTGGGAATGTATTGATCTTAGAAGGGATTTCAAAATGTTTCATTCAATTGGTAATTTTCATCTTTCAAGAATCCAAACAAGATTGGAAAATGATCCCATATTTTATTCAAAATTACATCATAGAAGAAAGGTTGGGCCATTAGAAGATACTGCAATGTCATGGATGAAATAATTCTTTTCAAAGCATGGAGAGTGTATGCCAAATAAGGACAAAAGACATATTCCAGATAATTTATGAAGATGATAAATCTACAGCTTATACAAAGAATGTGCAGAAGGTACTAAAGGAGATGGTAATTTGATTACATATTCATACTTTACAAGGATATGGAAGAACAAATTCAACAATGTTCATAATCCTAAGAAGAAAAGGATGGGATTTTGTAGTACATGTGATTTCCTTAAATAAAAAATGGATAAATGTCAAGGGGTGGAAAGATGAATTTATTGATAACATTATTTTTAAAAATTAGATAGTTATCAATTATGAGCATATATTTATTAATAGATTTATTTTATAGTATGTAAAATCCATTGCCAAAGAACTTCAAGAACGTCACAATCAACATGCAAGTGAAAGGAAAAAACTGTATAAGCATCGAAATAAGTGTTATGATATTCCAAATAAATATTTTGGTTTGATAATTGATTGCATGGACCCAAAGAGAACAATTCAACCACATTTTGGTTGTGTGGTTTTTAATGGAAAAATGTTGCCAAAGGTTTACTTCACAGCTCCAAATATTCATAATGATGCAAATATGGCCGTAACCATATTCATGATGTGGTTTTTAATTGGTTTGGTAATCATCCTAAAGTTTTGTGTTTGCAATTAGACAACACAAGTCGTGAAAACAAAAATGAAATTATTTTTCGATATCTAAACATGCTTGTTGAATTGAGAATTTTTTCAAAAATTAAAGCTTGGTTTCCTTGTTGGGAACACACATAACCATATTGATCAGATGTTCAATTGTTTTTCAGTAACATTGAGGAGGAAGGATGTTGGGATTCTGGCATCATTAATTGAATGTATTAAGAAATCATACATTCCAGAGCTTGTTTTTCATGTGTTGGAAGAAACTATTGACATGTGAAGGTTTATTCTAGGATCACATGGTGAGGAGAAATGAATTGAACAACTTAATCACATTAGCATCCAACATCAATTTGTATCAAACAATTTGATGGAAAAACATTTATATGGGGGAAGAAGTATTCAACTACTGTAGAATGGGGGCCATCACTAGGTTTAGCATTTTTGAAGTTCATTCCAGATCATCCAATATTTGCGTCAAAGATATTTTTATTACAATGAGTTGCTGAACTCCATAATGCACGAACTATATATGAGTAGTTTGATGTTTTTGATTCAATTTGGTTGGAGTCTTTTTTCAATAATGAAAGTGATATTATTTCAAGATTAAGATATGAATATATACTTTTGAAGACTCCATTTATTTGGCCACAAAAAATGCCAAATGAACATGAGGGAAGACACGATTATTGAATGACAAACCAATCTCAAGGTATTATTATTCTTACACACAAGTAGATAGAAAAATTAAATCTTATTGTTATAATAAATTCCCGTGCATAACACGAAGCCATGAACGACCTTTATTAGGTGTTTTCTGTGCAGGATGTTAAGGGTGATGATCACCAATGTCTAGAAAGTGGAGATCCATGACTATCCATTATAGGTTGTCAAGGTTATAAAGGTCACTAAATAAAATGAATATATTAGAATTGTTGAAGTACATAGGTATGCCACAAATACCCACCCATTCAATGGTGTGTACAAGCCAAATATGGTAGTTGATTAAAAAATTGGCAGAAAGAGAAAAGGAAAGGGTTAATATATAAATTGGCGCTGCACAAACCTCTTAAAATTGGAGGATGTTGACATACTTGATTATAAATTTAATTTAACAAAGAGATAAATGATTTGCTTCAGAACCATAGATATTTTGACAAAGTTTCTACTAGAAGAAACAATGTTGAGATGGGAGTTTGGTGAACCTAGTCATAGATCTAGAAGTATTTTGAAACCTAAAATGGTGGGCATCCATGTTAACTTAGATGGGGCACTATTTGACGAAAGAGAAGAATATGGGTAATCTTCATCTTCATCTAGTCATTCATCTAAAGATGTTGTAGATTACGATGGTGTGCTAGAACCTATCAGTGATTTTGAATAAATGTATTAGACATTTTATGTAAATTATGTTTGCATGGTAACTTGAAATAAATGTTTTGACTTCCATATGATCTTACATGAATTTATGAGTCATTTATATGTTTGTTGGATTATATGTTCTAATTATGAAGAATTCACCTGTTTAGAATATCCATGATGCAACAATGACTTACAAAAATAATTTATGTTATATTCAATCTACCAACATTAATATTTTGATTAAAAGTAAAAGAATATTAGAAATTGATGTTTAATTTTTAAATTATATAGTGATATTGCCATGATATTATTTATTTTATCATTGGTGTAAGTTGTTTTAAAAAGATGTTGCAATTTTAATGCCTCATTAAAAGGGGAAACTTCATTTTGAGGGTTGATTTTAGGTTTTAGCTGCAACATGATAAGTTGTCTTAGGATAAGATTTGAAAATAGCTATACTTTTAGACTCTAAAATAGAAATTACTATTAGAAATAATGAATCTTTTTTATGTGTTCATTTTTAAAAATTGTTTTAGTCATATGATTTTTCCATAATGTCATGGTTGAAATATGTTGAAAACTTAAGGTTTTTAATTCGATGGTTGAAAAACTGTCAAAATTGTAAGTTTTTTTTTGAGTTATGATATTTTATTTTTAATGTTATGGTTGAAAACAATTACAATTTTAGGGTTTTTTAAAGTCATGCTATTGTATCTTTAACAACATGGACGATATTTTTTGGAATTTTAAGGCTTTGAGACATGATATTTTATCTTTTAACATCATGTTTGGATTTCCTTTGCATTTTAATATTTTTCAAAGTCTCGATATTTTATCTTTAATGACATTGCTAAAAAGTGTTAAAATTGTAACCCAGATTTTGTTATTGTTGTTTTGAGGTGATTTTTTCATCTTTTGCGAAAAAAATGGATTTTACTGCCCTTTTAAAGAAATGTTGAAAAATTTATCCTAAGAAAAAAAAACATAAAACATGACTCCGACATACACACTTTCTGTTTTTCAGTTGTTTTTTCATGTTTTTTTGGGGGATTTTGGGCTAGAGTTCTCGTTTGATTAGTAACTTTGTTACGAACCCTTTCTCATCCCTGAAAATTGATATTTAACACATCCTGATATCAATTTGGGGTTAGGGATTTGCATCCTTGATCCTCAATTACTATTATATTTTTAAACCTTATAGAATAGTATTAAAAGTACACATGTGGCTATCCTTACATGTGTGAGTAATGGTGGCCAAAAACATAAGTCATCTTATGGGAGGCATAACTTCTTGAAATGTCCTCAAATTAAGGTTTTTTTTTGCATTTTTCTAGAGTTCTCTTTGCATACAATGAAATCAGGGGAATATTTGATATTCATACAAAGTACTGATCCCATAAATTGTTCTTTGATACCTCAAAATGTCTTCAAATGGTTCTAGAACATAAATATTTGAAATGGGGCCTACAATTGAAATGGGACTTCCAAGTCAATTCTTCCAATGTTTCCACCTAAAGGGTAAAAAGGTATATAACATATATATAATTATCCTTTTTAGATAGCATCTCTCCTTTTAGGGAGGATTTTGTTCCCAAAATATTTTACTAAATGAGGCGAACAATTTCCTTATCTACCTTCTCCATATAGGATAAATTTTCCTTTCTTGTAAGTAATCCTTTCCACCTAATATATCAAAAGTTCATGATTACCCTATCTAGTACTTCTAGTGTTCTTCTACAAAACTATGTCTTCTACCAACTCTTATTGAGCTTATGGGATTATGTCCTCTATGGTAGATAGGACATTCTCCTTAGTTTCTTGGTACAACATGGAAGAACCATAGAGTTTCATATTCATTGTATTTACTACTATGTAAACACTAGTACAAAATGACTAATTAGTTACTAAAAAAATGACTAAAATTTGCATCCAAACGACTATTTTTCAGTCGGTGACCAATAGTAGCTAATTTACAGTATCTTATAACGTGACCAAGTTTTAGACATTTTTAGCTTATTCATTAGTTGATTGTCTCAATTTGGTTGTCTAGTAGTATATTTAGTCATTAATTTAGTCATTGATGTGGTCATTAATTTAGTCATTAATTGCCACAATTAATGACTAAATATACAACAAAATATATTACTAAATAATTGTCCAAGAAATTAAATTTATGACCAAAGAAATATGACCAAAATATTGGTCGTGTTATAAGATACTGTAAATTAGCTACTAATGGTCATATATATGCAAAATTTAGTCATGATTTGAAACCAATTAATGACCCAAAAAATATGACTAAATTTTGGTCGTGTTATAAGATATTGTAAATTAGCTACTAATAGTCGTATATATGCAAAATTTAGTCGTCATTTGTAATCACAAATTTATCATTTGCAATAGTCATTTATTTTTTTGATAGTTTCATACTCATTATATAGATGAATACTTTAATAGTTTATATTTATTTCATTTACTTTCATTAACAATTGTTATAAGCAACTAATTTAGTCATATATTCATTTTATTTGTGTTCATCATTAATAAATATAAATTACTCATTTAGGTGTTTTAGCTTGATTTTATGTGTTTATTATTAATCAACATAAATTAATTAGTATGACTTTGCAACTAAATTAAAAAAAATGCCATACAATGTACATGTTCATCTAATATGAAAACACAAAGTTACATATGTTAATTACAATACTAAGTAATATCAAGTGAAACTATAAATAATTTCAACCACATAAATTAGATTATATAAAATGTCAAGTATTACAATATGAGTTTCCAACTTAATATTGATTGGAATACAATTTACACATGAATATTGCAGTTTCATCACTTCTAAACATTATCATTGTGTTGCTGAGGCATTGCAGGTGAATTCACCAACTCGCATGACTTGACAATCAATATTTATGTGTGTGTCTTATGCGAGATATTGTCTTTATAGGTATCACCAGACCAAATCCCTTCTCTCTCTTTAATTTGCATTTTGTCGCTCTAGTGTTATTGTTCTCCTCTTTCTTCAATCCCTTCTTTTTACCATCAATACTGAGTTCCTTTTTTGAAAGAAAAAGAAGAAATAATGCAGAGTATAAGACATGAAAATCGATGAACACTAGAATATAAACTAAAGTAGACTATAAAGGATTTATACAATATATACCTCAACGTCAGCAAAATTGTTAATGTCATTTTTCTACATAAAATAAAAAAACTCGAACAAGTTTTCTTCAATTGGGCAATAGTGGCCTCTATGTGGCCAAATGACCTATATAAAGGAAAAAAATAAAACGTCACCATCGAATAAATTTTGTACCCATTGTGTTCTCACTGTACAACATTTGTTGATGAAATGTTATCTTCAACTAAAGTAATAAATTCAAATAGACCCACATTTCTATCCCAATATTTCGAATTCCCATGCTTATGGTACATTGCAATTTTGATTTTATCCAACATAATAAAACACAACAGAGATAACAATTTCTACTAAGAATTTATCATGCTCCACTATTGTAGTTGTATTGTTTTCTCTAGTTATCTTTAAGAAGTAGTGACACTTCAACAATAAAATTGGTCAATAGAAATCTAATGGATGGAGCAAAGTATTGTGGACACAAGATTACAAAAAGAATCTAAAAAAGAATAAGATAAGGCTTTGAAAATTGTGATACTAACTAGGAATATAGCTTCGATATAGTAACTATCAATTGTCAATGTACTATTACAAGGGAAAAGGTATCCAATTCCCAAAAGCCAGCAAATTATGTATGCCCCTTGTTTTCCCTGTAATTAATTGAGCAAGATTAGCACATGCAATTTCCATTTAGAATCTCTAAAATGATTCTATAAATATTCAAAGCAAACTTAATGTTACTCATTCATTTTTCTCTTATGCAAACAAAATTGAATATGCTAACATGTTTTTGAGTTGGATAATTATGTAATTCATCATGTCTAAAATCATTGCTTATTGCCATGACTATTTTTTTTTAATGATTAGAGAACATGCCTATATTTGATCAGAAATATTTCTAATTCATAGCTAAATTTTCTTCCAGATTATGACATTCAAACAAATCAGAATCTATTTACTTTAACAAGTCACTGTTGTAATATTCTACTAAATGAACATCTATGTAATGAAGTTATTAGTGGTGGAATACTAATAAATCACAAAAAAGGAAAGAAATAACACCAATATGTCTTAGGCATTCCAATTCATTATCCTCTTGGTTGGAAATATTACTTCATGAAAACAACATATTTGACAAAGAGAACTTTTCTAAAACTAACCAACGCCAATGTATCCAACAACATTGACATTTCTATTCACATGCACTAAAAATATGTGGAAGTATCAAACAAGTGTAGTGCACTTCCCTATACACACTCCTCTTTCTCCATGTGTCTTCGCAGGAAGCCCTCAAGTTCAATACTCTTGCCAGTACTGCTACAAAGTTATATCTCTAAAGGCACTCAGATTTCAAATTGATGATTGTATTGTATATTGATTCTAAATGATAGACATGGTGATGGAAGCATCATTTAATCCTAAACTCAATTATGTCTCTATGAAATAGCATTACAAAAATTGTTCATATAAAGATTTAGGTCCAACTCAACGTGGACAAAGAAACAAGGTTTGACTTAAAATCAGGCAAGACTTAAGAGTTAATATAGGAAATTTGATTAAAAGAAAATAACTTGAACAAAGCTTTTTTTTTTAACTGTCAAGTTTTACCCGATTCATGCCCAAGCCCAAGTCAAATCCTGAGATATTTCTATTCAAGTCTGAGTAATACCCTTAACTAGGTCCAAGTTAAGATTCAACTCCATCTAATCCGCTAAGATTTAGATCCTAGTTGAGTCGTACTAGCCAAGTTAACTCAACTGAGTTTGGTAACTATGGCTACAAATATCTTTACGAGTTAAGGTAACAATGACCTAAACGTGATATGAAAAATAAATAAAATGTGTTGAATCATTTCTTATGATTTAGGGTTGATACATTTTAGATGATGGAAATCTTATGTTGTCATGTATGGATAGGGTTGACAAGGATATGGTGAAATGTTCAAAGGCTCTAGGTTGCCATAAATAATGGTACTATAATAGAAGATGATAATGTAACAATATCACAAGTAAATAAGAACATATAAATATCACAAGTAACTATCAACATAAGAAAATATTTCTGCCTTTCCGATTTTCTAACTGAAAGAACAAGATTATATATCAAGTTTTTATATCTTGTCAAGCCCACTGAAATTGTCTTCATAAAAAGATCATTATGGTTGTGGTGAACATTTGTTCCATGGATCCTAGAATGGTTGGGAACAAGATGGATCATAAACATCCCTCCTCACCAATGGTATTTCTAACCACAAGGCAATATTAGTTGTTTAGTGGCAGTCATTAGCTATTTGAAAAATATTAGGCCTATGCAAAGAGCTTCATTATCAGGAATTAGATTTGTATCAGACAACAAAATAGGAATTCCACCAATAAAGGGAAGTACACAAAGACATGCAATAGAAATTAAAAAAAATAAAAACTCCAACGTGATATTAGTGTACTAGTTGTTCAATTTAATTGTTTTGGAGTTTAGTAAAATTATTTTCCCAAGAAAACTCGTAAACGAGTGAATATACAATAACTAGCAAACCTTGACGTAATAAAGAATAAAGACACCCTTCACAAGCCCATGGTGTTGCACAAGAATAGAAAATGCAATATGCTAAAATATCTTCTAAAGATGTCCCTTGTAATACTAAGAT
Source organism: Pinus taeda (assembly GCA_000404065.3). NCBI lineage: Eukaryota > Viridiplantae > Streptophyta > Pinopsida > Pinales > Pinaceae > Pinus > Pinus taeda. Next base: position 21,321 of record APFE031038437.1, read on the forward strand.
ATTGAATGACATCAAATAAGATTATGTGTGACCTGTAATAGTAATATATTGAATGACATCCAATAAGATTCTACAATGTTATTGTTGATGTCATTGATCTACAAAAGTTATCCATGTAGCCATAATGCCTTTCTCAAGCATTTGGCTAGTATGGAAGGCATAAATACTTGTGTTTAAGAAAAAAAGTTAGCGTTCATTTGTAATTTCATGCTTATCAGACACCCACATTCTCACAATGGCTTCGGAGATTCACCCATAAATATATCCTAATGGTAGTTAAAACTCAATCAAAAGTAACTATAGCAATCACCAAGGTCTTGGTATGATGATAAAGAGGATGTGTTTCATACCCTAACTGAGGTATGAAATCTCAGATCCCTTTGTCTCACATGGGCCATCTCACCCATCCAAGAGTGTCATCATGCCTGTGTATGAAGTTTTGTTGGATATGGGACTAGGTGCAAGTCCATGGCATATCTAGCAGAGCAGACTCCACATCTATGGCTTCTTAAATAGGATATTCTTTCAAATGTTGTAAACCAACTATATTGCATTGTAATATTCCCATACTTGAAAAGGACATTCTTGCAGCAAAGTTGAGTTTTGCAAATAAGTAGAAATAATTTAGTCTCTATAGTTGTACTAAAGGATCTTAATTAGCTCAAAAAATCCAAATAAATTCCATATGTGTTGTGATACAAAATAAACCCAACTATCTAAATCCTATGTAGTCTCCATCCACTAAGATTTTCCTTGTTTAAATATAAAAGTAAGAAGGGAACACTAAAATCTGACCATGGAGATTGTTGAAAGGACTATGAAGAATGACCTTGGGAATAAAGAGAAGTGAGTTGAACTTTCGATTGACTAGGCTTCATGAAATTAGTCCAATGTTTATGGTTTAGTGTTTGAAACTATTGATGTTGAAGGAGTGGTGCAGATGGAGGTATAGGTGGTAGAGTTTGCATAGAAGGTCATACAGATTGTGTGGTAGGAGACAAAGAAGAAAGTCTTTGTGATTGTTGCCTTTGTGAGAATGGAATGTTGCTCGATGATGGTGTCACATGCAACAGGAATTCAAATATCAGTGTATTAGAGCCAAGGGAAGAGCCAACATTTTCCCAAGATTTTGGTACCATTCCTAAAGGAATTTATGTACTTGCTGACCTAGAGTTAATCATTAAAGCCAGAGGGTGACCAACAAAATATGTTAAAGTGAATGAAGATTCTAAGCTAGAACTTGAATTTTTGTCACCAGGAACAAAAAATTGATTTTTTCTCAACCTTTATTGTGAAGTTGGGCTATTATTTTGATGTGACTGGTGAGGAGGCCAACCCATTACAAGTCGATGTTCTAATGCACCTTGACTACTTTGCAACAAAGATGATATCTCTATGGAAATATCTCTTATATCTCTAGATGAAATACCTAATTACAGAAGAGAAGATGGCTAGATCTCTTCAGACTCCTACATTAAGAAAAATATCATTGCCAGACATCATTACATGCTAATTAAATCACTAAAACAACAAGAATGAAAAAAGGAAATGCATACTAATTTGTCATCAAAATAATTAGATAAAAAAATAGAGTAGGGAGAAAGGAAGCCTACCCTTCTAGGAGGTCTTCTATCCTTATCACTCATCATAGATATATCCACATGAGACAAGGTTCCATGCATATGTCAATCACTATCAGGAAGAGCAGGTTCTAGACACATTCTTTTCTCTCACTCTATCTCTAAGCCTAATCACTTCTTTAAATCACCAAGAAAATAACCATATTTCCTTGAGTTATCACTTCCTCTTCCATGATTTTCCAATCTTGGGCTCATATCCTCCTACAATTATTCTTCTTCCTTAGAATTTCGCCAGTTTCTAGACACCATTACTGCTTATTATATCAATTTCCTAAGGTGGTTGTACAAGTGAAAGTAGTCCACACAGAGATCTCTAGCCCCCGTAATTTTCATAGGCATCAATTAGAGCACTATGTTGGGTGATTCCTCCAATCATAGCCATTCCTTGAACCATATGCCACATGTGTAAGTTGTGTCAAGTTTCCTAAGGCAATCTCCATCACCTTTCCAACCCAACGCCTTTCCCACCCAAGGCCTTTCCCACCCATTATCCTTCTTTGCATTCTTGTCATTCAGCCATCCAACAATCCTTGATTGAGAAGGAGCCCTTCGAACTCCAATTCTTGATGATGCCACAGGAGAACTCCTTCCAACAACACTTAATAGAGAAGGATCCCTTCTAATTCCCTCTCTTGGTGGAGAGGCAACCCTTCCAGCTCTTAACCTAGAGAGTGGAGAGGAAGGTTTTCCAAGTCCAATCCTTGAAAAAGGAGAGAGAGGCCTTCCAAGTATAATAATTTATGGAGAAACACTAAATTGTAATCACTATGGCATGTATCAAGCTTCTGTCCATATCCAGGTTCAAGACTCATATCCATACTAGAGAATTTCATGTTAGCCTGTACAAAGGATCTTTTTCATTTCTTTCAACTTCACTCTTGTTTCACCTATAATACAGAAAAATGATTGCCTTGTGAAATTAATCTCTTTCATTTCATTCTATCACAACATATAGCTTGAATCAAATTATAAAGAATGGCATTGAAATACATTATCCTGTCAAGCCCACTAGAATTGTCTTCATAAAAATATCATTATGGTTTTGGTGAAAATTTGTTCTATGGATCACAGAATAATTGGGCACAAGATGGATCATGAACGTCCCTTCCCACCAATGGTATTTCCAGCCACAGGGAACTATTAGCTGTTTGGTAAAATCCATTAGCTATTTGAAAAATATTGGGTCTGTGCAAAGAGCTTCATTATCAAGAATCAAATTTGTATCAAACAACAAAATGAGAATTCCACCAATGAAGGGAATTTAAATAGAGACACGTAGAAGAAATTAAAAAAATTCCAAAATTATATTAGCGTAGTTGTGCAATTTAATTTCTTTGGAGTCTAATAAAGTTATTTTCCCAAGAACAATTGTAGTTGAGTGAACATACATTGACTAGAAAAACTTGAAGTAACTAAGAACAGAGACACCCTTCACAAGCCCATGGTGTTGCATAATAATGACAAATGCAACATGCTAAAATATTTTCTGAAGGTGTGCCTTGTAATATTAATGTATTGAGTGACTTCAAATAAGATTTTGTGTGCTCTGTAATACTAATATATTGAATGACATCCAATAAGATTCTACAATGTTATTACCGATGTCATTGATCTACATAAGTTATCCATGTAGTCATAATGCATCTCTAAAGCATTTGGCTAGTATGGAAGGCATAAATACTTGTGTTTAAGAAAAACGAGTCAGCGTTAATTTGTAATTTCATTCTTATCAGACACCCACATTCTCACCATGGCTTCGGAGATCCACCCATTAATATATCCTAACGGTAGTTAAAACTCAATTAAAAGTAACTATAGTGGGCAATATGGTCCTGGTATGATGATAAACAAGGTGTGCTTCATACCCCAACTGAGGTATGAAATCTCAGACCCCTTTGCCTCACATGGGCCATCTCGCCCATCCAAGAAAGTCATCATGCCTGTGTATGCAAGTCTTCTTGGATATGAGACTAGGTGCAAGTCCTCGGCATATTTGATAGAGCAAACTCTCCATCTATGGCTTCTTAACCAAGATATTCTTTCAATGGTTGTAAACCAGATATATTTCATTGTAATATACCCATACTTGAAAAGGACATGCTTGCAGCAAAGTTGGATTACCCAAATAAATAGAAATAATTTAGTCTCTATAGTATGACAAAAAGATCCTAATTATCTAGATAAATCTAAATAAATGCCATATGTGTTGTGATACAAAATAAACCCAACTATCTAAAGCCCATGCAGTGTTGATCCACTTTGATTTTCCCTATTTAAAACAAAAAGTAAGAAGGGAAAACTAAAATCTCACCATGGAGATTGTTGAAAGGACTGTGAAGAATGACCTTGGGAATAAACATAAGGAAGTTGAACTTTTGATTGACTAGGATTCATGAAATTAGTCTAATTTTGATGGTTTAGTGTTTGAAACTATTGATATTGAATAGGTGGTGCAGATGGAGGTAGAGGCGACAGAGGTTGCATAGAAGGCCATACAGATTGTGTGATAGGAGACAAAGAATAAAGTCTTTGTGATTGCTACCTTTGTGAGAATGGAATGTTTCTCAATGAAGGTGTCACAGGCAACAGGAATTCAAAGCTCAGGGTATCAAAGCCAGGGGAAGATCCAACATTTTCCAGAGATTTTGGTTCCATTTCTAATGGAATTTTTGTACCTGTTGACCTAGAGCCATTCACTGAAGCCATAGGGTGACCAACAGAATATGTTAAATTGAATGAAGATGATAAGCTAGAACTTGAATTGTTTTCACCAAGAACAAAAACTTGAAGTGTTCTCAACCTTTATTGTGAAGTTAGGCTATTATTTTGATGTGACTGGTGAGGACGCTAACCCATTACAGGTCGAATTTCTAATACACCTTGACTACATTGCAACAAATATAATATCTTTGTGGAAGTGTCTTTGATATTTCAAGACAATACTTGATTATAGAAGAGAAGATGGTCGGTTCTCTTTAGACTCCTACATTAAGAAAAATATCATTGTCAGACATCATTTATCTTTACATGATAAGGAAATCACTAAAACAACAAGAATGAAAAAAATAAATGAGTAATACTTTTTCATCGAAATAATTAGATAAAAAAAGAGAGCAGGGAGAAAGAAAGTCTACCCTTCTAGGAGGTCGTCTCTCCTTCTCACTCATCAGAGGTCTATCCACTTGAGGCAAGGGTCCATGCATATGCCAATCACTATCAAGAAGAGCAGGTTCTGGACCCATTCTTCTCTCTCTCTCTCTCTCTCTCTCTCTCTCTCTCTCTCTCTCTCTGCCTAACCACTTATTTATTTCACCAGGAAAATAATCATCTTTACTTGAGTAATCACTTCCTCTTCCATGATTTTCTAATATTGGGCTCATATCCTCCCACAAGTACTCTTCTTCCTTAGAATTTCGCCAATTTCTAGACACCATTCTACTGCGTATTATATCAATTTCCTCAAGTGGTTGTACAAGTGAAAGTAGTCCAAGCACAGATCTCTAGCCCCTGTAATTTGTGTAGGCATCAATTAGAGCACCATGCATTGGTTGATGCCTCCAATCATAACCATTCCTTGAAGCATATGCCACACTCAAATTAGTAGTTTCAAGTTTCTTGAGGTGATCTCCAACACCTTTCCAACCCAAGGCCTTTCCCACCCATTATCTTTCTTTGCATTCCAGTCATTCAGCCTTCCAAAAAACCTTGATGGAGAAGGAATCCTTCCAATTCCAATTCTTTATGATGCCAGAGGAGCACTCCTGCCAACAAAACTTATATAGAAGTATCCCTTCTAATTCAAACTCTTGGTGGAGAGGCAACCCTTCCACCTCTTAACCTAGAGAGTGGAGAGGAAGGTTTTCCAAATCCAATCCTTGATAAAGGAGAGAGAGGCCTTCCAAGTCTAATGCTTTATGGAGAAACATTGAAATTGTAATCACTATAGCTTGTAGTAGGCTTCTGTCCATATCCAGGTTCAAGGCTCACATCCAGATTAGAGAAATTCATGCTACACTGTAGAAAGGATTTTCTTCATTTCTTGCAACTTCACTATTATTTCAGCCATAATACAGAAAAATGACTGCCTTGTGAAATTAATCTCTTTCATTTCAGTCTATCACAACTTACAACTTGAAGCAAATTATAAAGAATGGCATCGAAATGCATTATCCTATCAATCCCACTGGAATTGTCTTAGTAAAAAAATCATTATGGTTGTGGTGAACATTTGTTCTATGGATCCCAGAATGATTGGGCACATGATGAATCACAAACATCCCTTCCCACCAATGGTATTTCCAGCCACGAGGCACTGTTAGCTATTTGGTGGAAGCCATTAGCTATTTGAAAAATATTGAGCTTTTGAAAACAACTTCATTATCAAGAATCAAATTTGTATTAGATAGAAAAATGGGAATTCCACCAATAAAAGGAATTTAAACAGAGACACATAGTAGAAATTTAAAAAATTCCAAAATTATATTAGCATAGTTGTGCAATTTAATTGGTTTGGAGTCTATTAAGGTTATTTTCCCAAAGATAATTGTAGTCGAGTGAACATACACTGACTAGCAAACCTTGAATTAAATAAGAACATAGACACCCTTCAGAAGCCCATGGTGTTACACAAGAATGGAAAATGCAATATGCTAAAATATAACATGAAGGTGTGCCTAGTAATAGTAAGATATTGAATGACATCAAATAAGATTCTGTGTGGTATGTAATTGTAATATATTGAACGACATCCAAAAATATTCTACAATGTTATTACCGATGTCATTGATCTACAAAAGTTATCCATGTAGCCATAATGCATTTCTCAAACATTTGGTTAGTATGGAAGGCATAAATGCTTATGTTTAAGCAAACAAAGTCAACATTCATTAGTAATTTCATGCTTATTAGGCACCCACATTCTCACCATGATTTCAGAGATCCACCCATAAATATATCCTAATGGTAGTGAAAACTCAATCAAAAGTAATTCTAGCGGTCAATAGGGTCTTGGTATGAGGATAAAGAGGGTGTATTTCATACCCTAACTGAGGTACGAAATCTTAGATCCCTCTGCCTAACATGGGCCATCTCACCCATCCAAGAAAGTCATCAACCCTGTGTATGCAAGTCTTATTTGATATGGGACTAGGTGCAAGTCCTTGACATATATGGCAGAGTAGACTCCCCATCTGTGGCTTCTTAACGAAGAGATTCTTTCAAAGGTTGTAAACTAGATATATTTCATTGTAATATTCCCATACCTGAAAAAGACATGCTTGCAACAAAGTTGAATTGCCCAAATAAGTAGAAGTAATTTAGTCTCTATAGTTGTACAAAAAGATCCAAATTAGCTGGAAAAATCTAGATAAATGACATATATGTTGTGATAGAAAATCAACCCAACTATCTAGAGCCCATGCAGTCTTGACCCACTATGATTTTCCCTGTTTAAAACAAAAAGTAAGAAGGGAAAACTAAAATCTCACCATGGAGATTGTTGAAAGGATTGTGAAGAATGACATTGGGAATAAAGAGAAGGAAGTTGAACTTTTGATTGACTAGGTTTTATGAAATTAGTCTAATGTTGATGATTTAGTGTTTGAAACTATCGATGTTGAAGGGGTGGTGCAGATGGAGGTAGAGGTGGCAGATTTTGCATAGAAGGCCATATAGATTGTGTGATAGGAGACAGAGAAGAAAGTCATTGTGATTGCTACCTTTGTGAGAATTGAATGTTGCTCTATGATGGTGTCACAAGCAACATGAATTAAAAACTTAGGGTATCAGAACCAAGTGAAGATCCAAAATTTTCTCGAGATTTTGGTACCATTCCTAATGGAATTTCTTTACATTTTGACCTAGATTCATTCACTGAAGCCACAGGGTGACCAACATAATATGTTAAACTGAATGAAGATGACAAGCTAGAACTTGAATTTTTGTCATCGGGAACAAAAACTTGAAGTGTTCTCAACCTTAATTGTGAAGTTGGGATATTATTTTGATGTGACTAGTGAGGAGGCTGACCCATTGTAGGTTGAAGTTCTAATGCACCTTGACTACATTTCAGCAAAGATGATATCTTTGTGGAAGTATCTCTGATATTTCGAGACACAATACCTAGTTGTAGAAGAGAAGATGGCTGGTACTCTTCAGACTTCTACATTAAGAAAAATGTCATTGTGAGTCATCCTTTATCTTTACATGATAAGGAAATCACTAAAAAAACAAGAATGAAAAAAGGAAATAAGTAATTATTTGTCATCGAATTCTAACATATCGATATGTCAAGCCATTGGTTTATAGCGTTAGTTAATTTGGATACCTGTTTTGGACACAATCACTAGCCATTTTAGCTATTGTTTGTAGTTTCGATGCAGTTATTTTGAATAATTTAACACATATTCAACAGAGATTATCCTGATCATGTACTATTGCGGAAAACATGCACAATACATAAGCTCCTCTACGTTGATCATCAATATAGTAGCATCAATAACAATAAAACATCAAGAGCATTCACACATTAACACAGTATGTATCCCGGGGAAAGCATCTCGCTAAAAACCCCAACTATCTGTATATTAATGATTGAGTCATGTAACATTACACAGCATAATACTTCTCACAAGTATCTCCACCTCTGTTACACACAATACAGCTCAGATCTGAATCAATCACTGGCTCAAATCTCCTCCGCTGCTTGCCTGCCTCCTCTGCGCAATCCTGCAAGAGAATGATGATAATACCAAGGCAACCACGTATTTACTTGGCTAAATAACGTAAGAACAAGCTACAATGTGGGCAAACTCATTGGCATACTCAATCCCCTTATTTGTGCAAGATCTGGTGCACAACTATAGTCACAACTGATAGCAATTTGATTCTCCAACACCTGTCCCTGCTGAACTGAACATGCACTGACATGCAACTGAGTTAACAGATGTATTCATTAGTTGTATTATGAGTTAATAACTTGTGAATTAATTAATAACTAATTCACCCAACTCATCTCTAGTCTATTCGCCAGTTAGACTAAATACAACCAGTTTAACAAAGCTAAACTGAACACAACTCCATCAACTGCACCTCCAGTCCCCTAAACTCAACTCACTTGAGTTCTAACTGAAGTCATGCATGCAAATATTCAACTAACCCATAAGAACCACGTATTTCCTTCATGCAATTGCATGTGCCACATCCGTAGCTCGAACTGAAGTGCTCCAAGAGAATAAGATTAAGTTTATAGTCCAAATATTATTGTGAGACAATAATATTTGACTTTTCTATTTTTGACAGCCAGTCTAAAAATAGACTTGATCACTCACAGTGTGATCACTCACACTTTCATCAAAAATAGAAGTCCATCTATTTTTCCAACTTGATCAATCATCCATAAACAGCAACCTGCAATCCATAGACATGATCAATATGTCTAAAAATAGACATAGTCTAAAAATAGACTTGCGCCAAAAATAGCCTGCGGGCCCACTTAGTGAAGGCGACTCCTTTCCACTAAGCTCCATCATCTTGTTGCATTCTCAACAAGCATTTCTTGTTGCACACTTTTCAACATTGACTACATTGCAGCAAAGATGATATCTTTGTGGAAGTATCTTTGATATTTCGAGACACAATACCTAGTTGTAGAAGAGAAGATGGCTGGTACTCTTCGGATTCTACATTAAGAAAAATGTCATTGTGAGTCATCCTTTATCTTTACATGATAAGGAAATCACTAAAACAACAAGAATGAAAAAAGGAAATAAGTAATTATTTTTCATCGAATTCTAACATATCGATATGTCAAGCCATTGGTTTATAGCGTTAGTTAATTTGGATACCTGTTTTGGACACAATCACTAGCCATTTTAGCTATTGTTTGCAGTTTCGATGCTGTTATTTGATCCCCTAGGTGAGTGCTTAGAACTCATCATAAGATTATGATGGCATTAATAATATTATGATTCATTCTCGCATGTATTCAATGCATTCCATGATTATGTTCTATTGACCTAATTATCATTCGAGTCCTTGTCTCACTCAAAGTATATTTGTTTTCACTCTTAAGACTAGTTGAATTGGATATTATTGAAGGTTTACAGAGAACCAACGTTACAATTATGGTTCTTGTTTTGTTTTTTTTAATCTATTATCCATTAGCTTAGTGAGGTTTAGTTTTATTCATATATTAAAAATACTCTATTGATCTATTTCCTCTTATTCTTAAAACTGCAAGGTGAGAATTAAACAATTAATGGAATGAAGTTATTGAAAGACAAGGCAATATATACAATTTCCTATGTTAACTCTTCATAACATGTACTATGGAGATAGTTGGACATAGTTATGTTTATATGTTAAGGATGCTAATGTTGATCTAAAAATCCCCATTATTCTTAAAATTGTGAGGTGTAGGGAAAATTGGCATTAATTTATTTAGAATGATATGTTGATTTCAAATAATCTTGTTATTCCTAAAACTGTATGGAGGGAATTAATCAACACTTTACTGGCATTCCCCCAAAAATTTGGTTCCAACAACAATAGTAACTTCAAGGTTTGTATCACACTACAGGAACAAGAAATTACTAGAAATGAAAGTGATAAAGAGCCAACAACCTGGTTAGCTTCTCATAGATATCAAGCTACCATGATAGCTCTTTCAACTTCTAAACCTAAAACTTAGAAATACATGTTAATGAATTCAATAAATGTATTAGTACGGTGAAAAGGTGAAGATGAGACTAAATTTATACCTTGGCTTCATACTGAGCAGCTGAAACATCACCTTCTTGAAAAGAAGAAAAGATGTCACTAGTGGCATCACACTCCATTGGATCTTCATATTGTAGTCGTGTCTAGTCTCCCTTCTTTAAGTGAAGGCAGTTGATGTAAGTCTGCAAACAACCAACATTTATAACTTTCGTTTATAATGCATAGTAAGAAGAAAAAATATCCAAGCACATGCACATGACTACGGGATGAGATTATACCTTAAAACGAGATTTTACTGTCCTCTAGTTTGGTCCTAATCTAACAACTATGAACCTGAAGATTCTAGTTACCTGCAAAATACTCACAGGTCATGATCAAAACTCCTTTCACAACAATATTTTTTCTAAAAAAAAACAATTTCTTGAAATTACTCCCTACCTCAACTCTATCACCAGGTTTGGTAGCATCCACTAGCCTGTCATACATTGACAAGCTGACTATATGTGGAGTTTCCCTCTTTTGAATGGCATCGGGGCTTTCCTGCAGCCTTATGATCTATTGGTCAGCAAACCTGACCCCAAAATAAATGAGAAGGAGAACATTGTAATAATGAAAATTCAACAACAAGATTACTATTTAACTCAAATATATTTACAATTATCTACATCTATTATGAGCCAAAGCCATGAAGTTCATAGCACCACATTCTAGCCTTCCATGTCAAGTACGTTTGTCAATTCGACCTGGTAATCAGGTTATGAGTAAAAACACGTGTTTCCAAATACATTTTTGAACCTCTTTTGAGACACAACCATGTTCATATACAATGAGTAGTATCCACTAAGAGAGGTTAAGAATTGCTTCCAATCGCATGAATAAATCATGAACATTGGTGCATCACTCTAAAATTGAATTATTTTCCTTTTAGTATAAACTCTATTCTATGTGAGCAACTATAAAATAATGAAGAAAAAAGCTATAACTACAGAACAAAATTATAGTTACACTCAAGCAGATGAACACCTCTATCAATGGGCACTGGTGGTGAGGAAAATATGGCAGCTAAAAAATTCCTCTTTGATTTCTGGAATTATTGAGCCACAACATATAATCATCCCTTTCACTGAAATAATTTTGTCAATATCTAGATTTCAAGGCCAACACAACCCAGGCTTACTTTTTACCAAAAAGAGGCATTGAGCAAAATGGCTAAAGAGATTACATAACATAGAAAAAAATCACTCGTCACCAAAGCCTATGTAAGGGAATCGGATGTTAACTGTATCTTTGAGATTGAATATTCTTGCCTGAATACAAAAGTAGTGATGTAAATAAAAATAAATATTTTATACAATTTTATGGGGCAGTCAATTTGAAAGCACCATGCGAATGAAACCATAAGCTAAAAATGAGATATATAATTGACACATGAAACTTGAGAGAATTGTAGTCTTCCTACCTATATGTGCTTCTCCCATAAAGGTTTAAGGTGAACCAACCTCCAAAATTATATAAAAAATAGCAAGAACTTCCAAGGGGTATATAACCATTTTCCCATAAATGTCTTCATCATAATCCCAAATTTTCATTATATCAATGTTCAAAGAATCACCTTCTACTTCCATTATTTTTAGGGGTTGTCAACTAAATGTAGTCAACACAAAATATAAGACATCCATCCAAAGAATATATAGCAGGTAGAACTGGTTAATAAGTGGAGAATGATTAAAAATAAAAACAAAAATAGCCATGACCTGCTTTAAAATCCACATGTATTTTCCCTCAAGATATGAAGGATCATCTCTATAATTCCTAAGAAAATGATGAACTACTTGATTAACATCTTGAACACTGATGTTAGTCCACTAGACAAGCATATAAGGGTTCCCATCAAGATCACTCTTAGAAGATTGATGCATCTGCATATACCAACCCAAAATGTTTACTATATATTTAACATTGTGTCTACCATAGGGAAAGAATTATCATCTAATTGACAATAATATACAAAAGATTCTTTCCTATTTGTAATTGTTAGCAAGTTACCTCCCTATTTGTAATGTTAGCTAGTTGGCATCAACGTTCAATAAAGTGAATTGTGAATATATAATCTTGTGAATGCATAAAATATTATTGACCAAATATTATCTTAAATTTGTTGTTTCATGCAAAAACTTGGGATCATTCATGACTTAGATACCAAGACACCAAACAGAACATCAGAAAATTGTTGTGTAATGCAACAAAGTGAATGGAGAAAACTATATCTGTTGACACTTCTCCTTAAGATTGACTTCCAGACTCTATAATAAGAAAATGTACTAGATTAAGGTCACGACCTTCAACTTCTCTATGAATATTCAAGGCTATGGCAACCAGAACTCCAATTAGCCTCAAGTCAAGTTAGTTTTCCAAACAACTTGCCTGCTCCAAACAATGTTTTGTCAGACACATCAAACAAAATAATCTATGGTGTGATGGTGAAGACCTCATCCTCCATTCTTATTGAGAGGGGAAAATCTATTTTTCTCTCATAAAGAGAAATTTTTGGCATGTACATGAAATTCTAACATGTCAAAGGATTTTTACCCTAAAAAACAAAAAGTAAGCCCTGATAATAACAAGCGTTATCAGAATTGGGATTAAAACAAACAACATTTCTTAGTTTTTGCATAATTTTGCAATCATTTTCCATTCTTTTCCTGACTTCTTTTTCAAATCCTTTTTGATTTATTATTCTACACTATTTTTCAAACATAAAAAATAAGTTAATAACCCACTCAATGCCTTTGTCTTCTATAATGAGAAGAAATGCATAAAGTGTGAGAAAATGATATATGTACAAGGTTAACAACTTACCACAATATTGACTAATGGTCAAAATGACTCAGAAAATAATCACTCTTTACATATCCTAAGCTTATGAGAAGTTCTCATGAATGTGGGAAAAATATAGTAGTATAGAATGAAATAGTTGCAAGCTTATGATCAATATTTCATTGAGCCTTCTCAATGCTGGAAGATTCATGTGGATGTGAGAAAGTTATTTAAACTCCCTTAAATATTGCATAATTTAAGTTATTTAAACTCCCTTAATTTTTTTATTTCTACGGTCTTGCATTTGAATCCCTCTACCTAAATGCCAGGAAATCGTTTTTCATTCAACCCATTTGCTCATTTTTGGTTTACCTTTATTCCATGTCAATAAATTTCATGTTGTGAATTTAATGTTGTACCTGTATTTGGAAGGATTAGGTAAATTCTAATAGTGGCATGGAGAATAAATATATGTATTTTTTTATTAAAAGGAATAGGTCAATGGTTAAAAGAAACTGACATATTCCAACACTCTATTCAACGGTAGGCAATCTATGGTAGGGTCTCTCCCCACCTCTAGTTTTACCATCTAATCTTTAAAGATATTGTCAAAGTTTGACTAGTGGTAAAAGGACCATCTCTAATATGGTGAGCTCTAAGACATGTGAAGTTTCTGATATATACAAAAAAAACAAAAAAAAAAGGTACCTCTAAGAAAAGTATGATATTTTGCCACCTAGATACACACAATTTTTTAGAAACTTGAAGAATGCATGAGAAACACAAAATAGTCAGTGTTGTACATTATAATATGCACTATTAAGGGAACATGATTTAGCTGCTATTGTACAAAGAAATATAAGTTTCATATCACAATTCATCATTGTACCTGCATTTGTATCTTCTGGGCATGCATTTCCCCAATTAATTTTGTCAAAGCCTATACTTACAAGCAGGACAAGAACAATCCTCCATGATCCATTTTCTAAAATATGAACCATCAAAATAATGTCATAACCCTTGTTTCAAATTATCATTCCTTCCATTCTTTATTGATAAAAAGTTAAATGGAGGGTGTGTAATTTAATCTTGTGCGCATATATGAGTCAAAGATCAGGTATAATGGAGGTGCAGTAGTAGCTTTCATTCTGTATGACCATAGTGGAACTCTAATCAAACCAAAAGTGGTATAGAAACTTGCAGAATGAAATAGGATCTCCCTTGGCTTGGGGTTTCTTCATGATATTTGTTTGATGGAAAATTATGTAGAACTCCAAGAAGCTTTGGATTCAAATAATAGTTCTTTCTATGAGCCCATGGCCAATGGCCGCTATGAAGGCAAAAATATGACAATTTGGGTGGGAATTGTGACCGCATCTCTTGGCTTTTTAACTAATTTGAAGATGTGTATAGGATTTGGGCTTTTGTGAAATTTTTTCTCAATGCAAGTTTTGTAGAAGGAAATTGATCTCAGTTAGTTTCATAATCTGGAAGAAGGTAAGGAAACTGTTAATTTTGGCAACTAGGCCAAACTTCAGATTGGATAACTCATATGAGGTAGCTCATATTTTCCTTGGATTCCTCTCTCTGAGAGGTGTAGGATTGATCTAAATATAATCCCATTCTGGCATGTACAAATGGAATTATGAATTTAGTTTGATTATGGACAAATTGTCAAGGTTGGATAGCAAAATCATGTAGGCTCAGAAGCTCAATAGTCACATCTATTCATCCTCAACATTTGCATATAAATATGTGATGCCTCCTCCTCATTTTGGTAGAAAATCCAGAGGCTACTCTCCACACGTGTGAAGGAAAGGAAGGGTTTTTTGTTTCAGCCATTGACCAGAGTTGACTGAAATTGCAGAGGTTGTTTTGACTTTCTTTGACCAAGCATTGACTTGTTTTGGTGCAATTTTGTGCGGAGAATTTCTATTTGAGTAGGCCATAGTGTTGGGCACTAAATCCAAGGTAGATTTGACTCTTGTTTGACCAGTGCTAGGGCGGGTTGTAGCATTGACCTTTTTGACCAAGTTTTACTGGACTTTTTCAGACTACTTTTGGGCTAATTAGACTTGTTGTTGGGGGCTGAAGTTGATTGGGTTTGACAGAGCTGAATTAAGGAAGAATTATGCCCTGTTGACCAATGTTGATTTTCTGGTAAGGGATTTTTGTTTCTATTGTTTGATTGATCAGATTTTCATTGTAATTGTACAAGTGATTATTATACACTATACTCTCTCTCTGTGCTGAAAATTTGAAGAATTATAAGAAGAATTGATCAAGGGTTTCCCCACATTTGGGTTTGTTCTTGTTTGGTGCCATATCTTATGTCCTCTTGTCTTGGCTAGTCTTCTACTGTTATTGTTTATGTTCTATCTGTATTTCACTATCATGTTGATGTGATTGCTAAACTGGATATTGATATTGCGATAAAGAAACTAAAGTAAAATTTCTCTAAGCATAGAACATACCATTGTTATCTTGAAATTAACATGGTATCAGAGCTGAGTCGAAGACAAAGCCCAAGCAAGAGTGAGAAAAGAAATCACCAAGTGGAGAAATCAGTAATCGAAGAGAAGATTCAATGGCTTCCACATCGTACTTCAATTCTGATGATAAGCTTCATGATAAGTCTAATTATCATGCATGGAATATGTCTCTTCATTTGTCTTTAGAAGAGCAAGATGTGATGGACTATGTGCAAGGAAAGATTTCAAAACCTCCTTCTAATGCACCGGCTGTTGCTAAGACCAAGTACAAGAAGGGTGAATTCAAAGCCAAGAAGATCATCATGGATTCTATTCATAAGAATTTAGTTTCTTACATTTCTGATTTGAACACTTCAGAGGAGATATATGACAGGTTGGTTGGCATGTTCAAATCTATCAATGCAAATCAAATTATTTTCCTCAAGAACAAGTTGAAGGATATAAAGAAAGGAAGAAATGAAGATACTCAATCCTACTTCATGAGGATTACAGAGATAAAAAATGATCTTCTTTCCATTTCATAAGCTATTGCTAATAGGAGCTTATCATTATTTCCCTTGGAGGACTCCTTCGTGAATGGCACGTGTTCAACACTACTATTCTTAACAACAACAAGATTCCAAATTTTGAAGAATTGTTGACTCAATTCTCTCAAGAAGAAACAAGGATGATGGAAATAGATATGCCTTCAAATAGGAATTATCCCAGTTCATTCTCCTCTTATGCTAAAAACAAGAACAATGCAAGTTCAAAGAAGCTATGTCAAGGAAGGTCGGGTTTCAAAAATGGAAGGAAGAGAAGATGATTCATTTCCAACAAGTTTGGTCACTATGCTAGGGAGCATCCTAGTAGAAGGGATACACCTCATGTTGATGACAACAACAACAACAACAACAATTTAAAGGGCAACAACAATCAAAGGAATGGCAGATTCAATAACCAAGGAAAAAGGAATGCTCCTACTTCTCATAAAGGAAACGTTTGCCCTCCCAATAGATCACGAAACACCATGTATGATGAATCTAATGTTGTTGATAACAAGCAAAAATAATTATATCTTATATTTTCCCTTTCTGCTACATCTCCTCCAGACACTTTGGGAAAATGGTTGATCGATAGTGGTGCATCAAGGCACTTCACTAGGTACAAGGAAGTTCTTTCAATTCTTATTGATAGGGATAGAAATTTAGAAATTACCTTTAGAGACAATGCCACTTATCCCATTAAAGGAGTTGGAAATGTTACTCCTCAATTGAATAACGGTAATACCAGTCATCTACAAGAAGTACTATATGTACCCAATCTAAAGAAGAACCTGGTATTTATCTCAATGATGGAGGACAAAGGATTCAAGGTGGTATTCATCGATCGAAAAGTACATGCGTGGAATAAAAATTTCAAAGATTCATTTGCATTTGACTTTAGGGTTGATAGCCTATATTAAGTTGGAGGAATCCCATTGGAAGCTATGCCTTGCAACACATCACTTCAATCTGAATTATGGCACCAGAGGTTTTCTCATCTACATTATAAGGCTCTACCCGATGCGAGGAAGATGGTGATAGGTATGCCCAAATTTAAAGTAGAACATGAAGGTGTTTGTCAGGGGTGTACTGAAGGAAAGAATATAAGGGGACCATTCCCCTCAAGTGATAGCAAGACTACTGACATATTGCAATTGATTCATTTTGATCTATCTGTTGCAATGCCCATGAACTCATTGGGAGGATATTTATATTATTCCATCTTTATGGATGATTTATCTCGCGACACACGGATATATTTCTTCAAGAAAAATGACAAAGTATTCTCATGGTTCCATTATTTCAAAGCTTTGGTCAAAAATCAAACTGGGAAGAAGATCAAAATATTGAGGACTGAAAATGGAATTGAATATGAATCAAATGAGTTCAAAGATTATTGTAGAGAAGATTGCATTAGGACGGAGACTACTACCACATATACTCCTGAGAAAAATGACATTCCTGAAAGGAAGAACTATTCTATCATAGAAGGCACTCATGTCATGCTTCATGATCAAAGATTTCCGAAGTTCTTATGGGCCAAGACTACAAATACCGTTGTGTATGTTCAAAATAGATGCCTTCATCAAGCATTGGACTCAAAAATTCCTGAAGAAGTTTTCACTCGTAAGAAACCTGATGTTTCTCACTTTAGAATTTTTGGTAAACCCATATATTTTCATTTTCTGAAAGAAAACAGAAGCAAATTGGATGCTTCTGGGAAGAAAGGAAAATTTTTGGGATACAATGAAACTTCTAAGTCATATAGAATCTATGTTCTTGGTTAAAGAAAAGTGGAGATGAGTCATGATGTCACTTTTGATGAGGATGATGCCCTTGGGAAGATTAATAACCTTCCTCTTCTGAGGAAGGACAAAGAAGTAGATTCTGGAAAGGAGGAAGAATCGTAGGATGAGAATATGCCTGATATTGAAGGACCAATGGATCCCATTGATCCACCCCTCATGAGCCCTCCTCAAAATGGACACCCTCATGGATTACGGAGGCTCTCGAAGATGTTGAGAGACATCTTGCACCTAGGGGGACATTTCGTGAAAGCAAGTGGTCGAGTAGGTACCAAGGGTACTTAACTTCTAGGAGCACCATTGTTCAATCTGAGCCTTGCACATTCGAAGAAGTTGCCAAACACCAAGTTTGGAAGGATGCAATGAATGAATAGTATGTCGATTATGAAGAATGATGTCTAGGATGTGGTCCCTAGACCTAAGGACAAATCCGTTGTCACCTCAAAATTGCTCTTCAAGATCAAGCATGGAGATGATGGAAGTGCTGAAAAGTTCAAGGTCAGATGCGTTGCTTGAGACTTCTCTCAAAAGGAAGGTGTATATTTTGATAAGATATTTGCACTTGTTGCGTGCTACACCACCATCCATTCAATTATAACCCTTGCTACCTTGCAAGGATTGAATCTTCATCAGATGGATGTCAAGACTGCGTTCTTGCATGGTTCACTTAAGGAGGAAGTATATGTATAATAACCTAAGGGGTTCGATGTTCAAGATCGTCAGACATGTATGGAGGTTGAAGAAATCCCTCTATGGGTTGAAGCAAGAACCCTAGGCTTGGTATGAGAGGATTGATAGCTATTTAATGAAGCTGGGGTTTACAAGAAGAGAAGTTGATCTGAACATTTACTTTAAGGTTGAGAATGATAGAGCTCTCATCTTGGTACTCTATGTGGATGATCTCTTTCTGATAGGTGCAGATCCTGTTATTCATCAATGTAAGAGGGAGTTGGCTTCCGAATTCGAGATGAAGGACCTAGGATTGATGCATTACTTGCTAGGGTTGGAAGTCTGGCAAAAGCCAAGCGATATTTTCCTTTCTCAAGGAAAATATTTTGTGAAGATACTTGAAAGATTTGGGATGGTGGACTGCAAGTCTGTGACTACTCCGATGGAACTTAACTTCAAGAAGTTATGTAGAAGTGTTGTTGGGCCCGATTTGGGAAATCCTTCTAGGTATCGTCAACTTGTGGGGTGCCTAATGTTCTTGGTGAACTCCCATCTGGACATATGTTTTGCAGTGAATACATTGATTCAGTTTATGTTCGAGCCTCATCACATACATTATATTGCTGCCAAGAATCTCTTGAGATATCTTCAAGGCATAATCACTTATGGAATCAGATACACTACCAGGAATGTGAGGCTCCATGATTACTCCAATGTAGATTGGGCTAGCAGTGTGGTGGATCTAAAAGCACATATGGATGTTTCTTCTCTCTAGGTTCTACTTCGATATCATGGATTAGCAGGAAGTAGAAGTCGGTTTCCTTCTTAACCACTGAGGCTGAATACATTGCTGCTAGTTTGGCCTCTTGTGAAGTTGTTTGGTTGAGGAATCTCTTTAGTGATTTGTTTGGATATGTGTTATATACCACCATGATCTTTTGCGACAACCAAAGTGGGATTCTTCATTCGGAGAATCTTGTGCTTCATGATGCCTCTAAGCATATTGATATCAGGTACCACTTTATCTGGGATATGGTGCAATGAGGTGCAATAGGGCTCCAACACATTGGGATTGATGATCAAGTCATCGATATTCTTACGAAGCCCCTAGGGAATGTCAAATTTCCCCATCTTCCGTGAACGACTTAGAGTCGTGGAGAGGCCCTCTTATGAGGGTCCCATATGAGATGGATGTTGAGCTCTAGGAACTCTGAGGGGCTTGGAGTACTTTTTGGAGTAATGAGCGACCATAGGTTGGGTGGTTCACCTTCCCCTGTGATACTCCATAGTGGCATATGCATAGGATGAGAAGTTCACCTTCTCCTATGGCATATGAACAGGATGAGTTGTTCACCTTCTCCTGCCAGCACATCTTACCCATACAGTCTGGGGCTCATGAGAAGTACCTCTCATCTAGACAACAAGTAGGGAAATGAGGATAGGGACCATAGTATTACCGATGGACGCATCATGTACTACCATACTCCCTATGCTAGGATGTTGATATTGATCTGCGATCAATGGAAAATGACTTTGGGTTGGTTAAGAGTCGTATGACACACTCTCTATTATTGGAGACTAACTTTGGGTCAGTGGAGAATGGTATGATACATTCTCGATAATTTACTCTTTCTTCATAGTTTAGCAAAGCAGAGCAGAGACAATGAAGGTACAAATTGTTAGACAGTTTTGCAGGTGTAGTTCTCCCTACTTGAGAGGGAGTGTTAATTTTGGAAACTAGGACCAAACTTCACATTGAGCAGCTCATATGAGGTAGCTCATATTTTTCTTAGGTTCCTCTCTTCCAGAGGTGTAGGATTGATCTAAAAATCATCCCATTCTGACATGTACAAATGGATTTATGAATTTATTTTGATTATGGACAAATTGACAAGATCTGTTAAAATTGGCAACTAGGGCCAAACTCCATGTGGGTGATCTTATTAATGGAAACTGATATTTTTCTTGGATCCCTCTCATCGTGAGGTGTAGGATTGATCTAAATATCATCCGATTCTGATAAGTATTCATGGAGATATGAATTTATTAGTGTTATGGAACAATTCGTCATGGTCGGCTAGCAACCAAATAAACCCCACTTCTATTCAACGTTTTAGTATAAATAGGAGAGGTCTTCAGGTCATTTAATACTCATCTCTTATACATCACTCTCCATTTTTTTGGGTTTTTGGTGGAAGGGGAGGTCTAGAGGAGATCCATTATATGAAACCCTAAAGGAGAAGTCTTGGACGTGCCCTAGCCACTATCAAGAAGGGCAGTGAAGTGTAAGCCCTCAACGCAGCCAAGGAAAGGCTCTCTAGTCTAAGGGAGCTTCAACAAAAATCTAAGGAATCCTAGAAGGAGCCCTAGCCTCAGTAAAAGAGGTCTTCACACAGCTGAAGGTAAAGCTCTCATATACTGTCCCAAATTCCCTAGCCACAAGTCATGAAGGGACCCTAATTTGTTGTCTCAAGAGACCCTCAAACATAGTAAGAAGAGAACCTTGATCTGGTGTCTATGGAGCTCCTAATCCACAATCCTTAAAGGTTTTAATACATTGTCATAATGGAGAATCTAGGAGAAGAGTCCTATACACTAGAAGTGGAAGGAGGAGATCTGGCCACAGGCAAAAGGGAGATGAATTATTTTGTCATAACGAAGCCCTCAAACAATTAGGAAGAAATATAAACGTAGGGCTAAATGGAGATGCCCTAAGTATTGTTTCAAAGCATAGTCATAAGCCCTAAATGCTATCAAGAAGAGGTGACCTTAATACGCAATGAAGGGTGACAAAGAAGCCCTTGTTAAGTGTAATAAGGTGTCTTAAATACGATATCATTAAAGTCCTCAATTCACAACTGAGGATGACTATTCTAGGAATCCCTCACTTGTTGTTTCATAGCTAGAGGATGATCCACAACTTGAGGAGGATGGTCATAGGAAATACTAATAGTTGCTTGTCATCCAAAAAGAAGCCATACATAGTCACCTAGTTTCTATTCTTGAAGGTGACAACAGGGCCATGTTTGTGTATGACATGCTAGGAAAAAGTATCCAATGAGGAGAAACTATGAGGTTGCTGCTTGAAGGCTGATTGGATCACTGCATGAAGGGACAAGGTTATAGTCAACTACTAGGCTAGACCATAGGCCATAGCCAACAGTTGGATGCCTCCTGAAGTGCTGCGTCCAAACCCTATAAGGCAGGGTATTATTAGAGTAAATATGTGTAGGCAAGCTGCCATCAATAGATGGACTATGGGGTTGATTTAGAATGTTATAGCTCACAGTGTTTGTTCTCTATTCAGTGTCTAGCTCTGCTATCAAATGCTTCAATCCTTTCATCCCACACAAGTTTCCAGATGGGGAAATTTGGCATGATCAGAGAAGCAACAAAGGAGGAAGAGCATTATAGAAGGAAAGCTTCAGTATTTTGGGCAATTGGTTGAGCTGCTCTAGGCCTATCATCTGTTTCATTGTGTTATCCTCATGGTGAATATATCTTATGTTTGATCTCTTATCTTGTCAAGTCAGAGTGTTGACTTTTGATGTATATGTATTATCTCTCTTTGTTGAACTAGTGAACAACATATAGGAAGAATTGATCAAGGGTTTCCCTACATGGGGGTTTGTCCTTGGCTAGCACAACATCTTGTGTCCTCTTGTCTTGGCTTATCTTCTACGATTTATGTTTATGTTCTATCTGTAGTTTACTTTAATATTGATGTGATTAATAATCTTGGAAAGATATTGAGCTAGCTGTGAAAATTGAAATAAATTACTCTAAGCATAGAACATACCTAAAATTAACATGGTATCAGAGTTGAGGTGAAGACAAAGCCAAAGCAATAGTGAAAGAGCATTCACCGAAGGTAGTTGGGAAAGGAAAAAAGGATCAATGGATTCCTCATCCCTCTTCTAATTCACCAAGGGTGAAGTCAAAGTAGAGAATATTATCAGAATGGTGCAGCGGAGTTTTGTAATGGCCTACCTGAAGATCACTTCTATGGGAAGTCCAGATCTATGGGAGCAAGAAAAAGTAGATGCCTTGGTTAAAATAAGTTCGGCCACTATGCGAAGGAGTGTCTGAATGGTAGGGACACATCACTTGATGATGATAACAATCATTCCATGGACTTCTTCAATGATTAGAGGAATGATAGTGCAGGTCATGAAGGAAATGGTTGACTCTTCAGAGAAAGCAAGGAACCTTAGGTATGAAGAATCAAGTGTTGTTTCTGATAAGATAAAGAAGTGTTATCTTGTATTGGTCCTCTCCTTCATATTCTTTAGGAATATAGCTTATTGATTGTAGTGCTTCAAGGCACTCCATCAGATAAAAGGATTCTCTCTCTCTAATTTGGTAGAGATGGAAACATTCATGCGATCATACTTGGAGCTGATGAGACCTATCTCAGAAAGGGTGTTAGCCCTCAATTGAATGAGGGTAACTCAATTCATTTACAAAATCTCTTTTATGTACTTGATCACAAGAAGAACCTAGTGTCCATTTCGGCGATGGATGTCAAAGGTTTCAGGATGGAATTCATTGATGGAAAGGTACGCGTTTGAAAATAGAATTTTCGAAGATGCTTTTACTGTTGAGGGTTGGAAATTTGTATCAAATTTCAAAAAGTCCATTGGGGACCATGTTAGTTGACACATAGCACTGGAGGTCTATGAGTCAGATGATGACAGAGATGCCTGAATTCAAACAGAGCATGAAGGTACATGTATGAGATTTACCAAAGGAAAATCTTACAAGGGGACCATTCCCCTCATATAGCAGGTCCATAGGTTTGGAATAACCCGAGGAGGATTGAGATTCATGTTGAGGAATCTCATGTGTGCAGGTGGAAGAAAGCCCTCTATGGCTTGAAGCAAATCACCCTGGGTTTCATATGAGAGGGTTGATAGTTGTGAAATGAAGCTGAGATTCACCAAGAATGAAGCCAATCCAAACTATTTTTTGAAGGTTGTGGATGATAGACCTTTCATACCAACACCTTCTTATATCAGCTTATTTCTAATAGGGGCAGACCCTCTCACTTGTAGAAGTAAGAGGGAGTTGGATTCCGGATATGGAATGGTAATCTACAAGCTTGTGACTAACTCAAGGATCTTAACTTTAAGAAGTTATATGATGATGATGCCAGACCAGATTTGGTAAATGCCTCTAAGTTTCATAAACTCATTTGCATTGATGTTCTTGGTGAACGTCCTCCAGATGTATGTTTTTCAGCTAGCATGGTGAGCTCATGTTTGGTCGAGCCTTAATGAATTGGTGCCAAGAATCTTCTAAGATATCTTCAGGGCACAATCTCTTATGGATTGAGATGCACTGCTAGAAATATGAAGCTACATGTTTATTCAAATGTTTTCTGGGCTGGAAATGTGGAGGATCACTAGAGCACTTCTCATTGCTGGTTCGTTTTGGGTTATGCTTCGATATCATCGATGAGAAGGAAGTAGAAGTCGATTGCTTGAAGCATCACCGATACCAAATACATAGCCACGAGTATGATCTTTTATGAAACTACCTGGTTGTGGAAGCTCTTCAGTGAGATGTTTGTACACATGATGAATTTTACCGTGATCCTCTGTGACAACTAGGGGGGGTTTGATTGTTGAGGAATCCCATATTCGATGATTTCTCCGATAGATAGACATCAAATACTACCTTATTTGGGATATGGTAATTCGATGAGTGAGGAGGCTTCATCGCATTGAGACTAATGTACAAGTCACAGCCATTTTGACAAAGCCCCAGGGAATGGTCAAATCTGTGACTTTCCTAAATGACTTAGAGTCATTGAGAGACCTTCATATAAGGGTCTTGTATGTTACATGCATTGAGCTCTAGGAGCTCTGGGGGTCTTCGGGTACTTATTGGAGCAACACACAACCATAGGGCGACTCACCCTCCCCTAATGGTGCGCTATGTATAGGGTGAATAGCTCAGCCTTCCCCTGTGAAATGTCGAGGAAACTTTGGGATACGATGATTCATTCTCCTGTGAGCTAGAATGATTAGTTCTCCTATAGGATAGGATGATTAGTTCTCCTATCAAGGCATTCTATCCATGCAGTCTGGGACTCATGGGAAGTACCTCTCATCTGATCAATGAGCAGGGAAATGGGGTTAGGGACCATTAGTAGTAATATCGATGGATGCATCGTTGTATCTACTGTACTCCTTATGCTAGGATGCCTCCATTGATCTGGGATCAATATGAGTGGTTTGAGACAGTCTCTTGTGATATTGGTCTGGGATCAATGGAACTAACTTTGGGTCAGTAAGAGTGGTATGACACACTCTCCTCATAAGAAACTGACTTTGGGTCAGTAGAGAATGGTATGAGATATTCTCGACCAATTCTTCTTCTTCATGGTTTAGCAGAGTTCAGTAGAGTAGAGCAAAGTTGAGCTCAATAGAGCAGAGTAGAGCTGAGCTCAGCAGAGCAGAGCCGAGCTCAGTAGAGTAGTGCAAGGCACTGATAGTAGAGATAGTACAATCGGACATATGGATCAACTGATGGAGTTCTCCCTAGTTGGGAGGGAGTGTTAAAATTGGCAAATAGGACCAAATTCCATGTGGGTCATGTTATTAATGGCAATTGATATTTTTCTTAGACCCCTCTCATCATGAGGTGTAGGATTGATCTAAAGATCATTTGATTCTGATAAGTATTCATGGAGATATGAATTTATTAGTGTTATGGAACAATTCGTCAAGGTCGGATAGCAACCAAATAAACCCCACTTCTACTCAACGTTTTAGTATAAATAGGAGAGGTATTCAAGTCATCTAATACTTATCTCTTGTGATCTCACTCTCCACTTGTTTGGGTTTTTGTTGGAAGGGGGAGTCTAGAGGAGATGCCTTCTACGCAACCCTAAAGGAGAAGTCTTAGATGTTCCCTAGCCACTGTCAAGAAGGGCAGTGAAGTGTAAGCCCTCAACGTAGCAGAGTAAAGGCTCTCTAGTCTAAGGGAGCTTAAACACAAATCTAAGGAATCCTAGAGGGAGCCCTAGCTCCAGTAAAATAGGCCTTCACATAGCTAAAGGTAAAGCCCTCATATGAATTCCCAAATGCCCTAGCCACGGGTCATGAAGGGACCCTAATTTGTTGTCTCAAGAGACCCTCAAGCACAGTAAGAAGAGAACCTTGATCTGGTGTCTATGGAGCTCCTAATCTACAATACTTAAAGGTTCTAATATGCTGTTATAATGGAGACTCAAGGAGAAGAGTGCTATATGTTGGAAGTGTAGCGAGGAGATCTAGCCATAGGTTAAAGGGAGATGAATTACGTTGTCATAATGAACCCTCAAACAATTAGGAAGAAATCTAAACTTAGCGTTAAAGGGAGATGCCCTAACTACTGTTTCAAAGCACCTTCATAAGCCCTAAACACTGTCAAGAAGAGGTGACCTTAATATGTAGTGAAGGGTGACGAATAAGCCCTTGTTTGTTGTAATAAGGTGTCTTAAATACGCTATCATTAAAGGCATCAATGCGCAATTAAGGATGATTGTTCTAGGAAGCCCTTACTTGTTGTTTCATGGCTAGAGGATGATCCACAACATTAGGAGGATGGTCATAGGCAATACTAAAAATTGGTTTCTGTCTAGAAAGAAGCCTTACACAGTCACCTAGATGTTATTGTTGAATGTGATAGCAGTGCCATGTTTGGGTATGATATGCTGGGAAAAAGTATCCAATGAGGAGAAACTATGAGGTTGCTGCTTAAAGGCTGATTGGATCACTGTATGAAGGGACAAGGTTACAGTCAACTACTGGGCTAGGCTGGAGGCCATAGCCAGTAGTTGGAGGCCTCCTCAAGTGTTATGTTCAGACCCTATAAGACAAGGTATCCTTGCAGTGAATATGTGCAGGCATTTTGCAGTTAATAGATGGATTGTGTGGTTGATTTAGAATGTTGTAGGTCACAGTGTTTGTGCTCTATTTAGTGTCCAGGTCTGCTATGAAATGCTTTAGTCCTTTCAGCTCACACAAGTTGTCAAATGGGCATACTTGACATGATCAGTGAAGTAGCAAAGGAGGAAGAGCGTTATAGAATGAAAGCTTTGGTATTCTAGGCAATTGGTTGAGATGCTCTAGGCCTATCATCTATTGCATTGTGTTATCTTCATGGTGAAGATCTCTGATGTTTGATCTCTTATCTTGTCAAGTCAAAGTTTTGACTTCTAATGTATGTATACTATCTCTCTCTGCTGAACTATTGAAGAACATATAAGAAAAATTGATCAAGGGTTTCCCTACATTGGGGTTTGTCCCTAGTTAGTGCCACATCTTGTGTCCTCCTATCTTGGCTTGTCTTCTGTGATTTATGTTTATGTTCTATTTTTAGTTTACTTTAATGTTGATGTGATTTCTAATTTGAAAAAGATATTGAGCTAACTGTGAAAATTTAAATAGATTGCTCTAAGCATAGAACATACCTAAAATTCACAAGGTCGGCCAAAAAACTCATGTAGGCTCAAAAGCCCAACAGTCACGTCTATTCATCCTCAACGTTTGCATATAAATACATGATGCCTCCTCCTCATTTTGGACACTTCACTTACTCGCATCTTCTCTCTCCTTCATTGATTGTGTATGAAATTCAGAGGATGCTCTCCACACGTGTGAAGGAAAGGAAGGGTTTTCTATTTCATCCGTTGACTAGAGTTGACCGAAATTGTAGAGGCTATATTGACTTACGTTGACCAAGTGTTAACATGTTATGGTGTGAATTTGGGTGGATGATTTCTGTTTGATAAGGCTACAGTTTTTGGCGTGAAATCTAAGGTAGCTTTGTTTTTTGTTTGACCAACATTGACTGTGATAGGGTTGGCTGCAACATTGATGTTTGTTGACCAGGTTTGAATGGAATTTTTCAGATTGATTTTTGGGCTGATTAGACTTATTGTTGGAGGCCGAAGTTGACTGGGTTTGATAGAGCTGAATTAAGATAGAAATTTTCCCTGTTGACTAGCGTTGACTTTTTGGTTAGGGCTTTCTATTTCTGTAGTTTCACTGATCAGATTTTCACTATAATTGGAAAATTGAGTATTATACATTGTACTCTCTCTCTCTCTCTCTCTGTTGAAATTTCAAGAATTATAAGAAGAATTGATCAAGGGTTTCCCCACGTGGGGGTTTGTCCCTGGCTAGTGCCATATCTTGTGTCCTCTTGTCCTGGCTAGTCTTCTACTGTTATTGTTTATGTTCTATCTTCATTTTACTATCATGTTGATGTGATTGCTAAATTGGATATTGATATTGGGCTAATAAACAAATTTAATTAAAATTGATCCAAGCATAGAGCATACCATTGTTATCCTAAAATTAATAGAAACGATAGTAACTTGATTATAGAACAACAATTTTATGGCCAAGCTAGATAAGGGAACATGTCACTCTAGTGAAAATCCAGTTCTAATAAGATCAACCTCCAGACCCTTGCTCGGTTGCAAACACATCCTCATTCAAAGCATGGGTCATGCTGCAAAATCAAGCTATGGTCCCTGTGGACTAGTGTTTGTATTGGAGGGTGTTATCTTACGTGTCTAACGAAGAATATTTTGATGATGCAGTTTGTACCATATGGAATTGGATTATAGCTCGTTCTAGAAAAAAATTGAATTGTTATCCTTAATGAGGTGGCTTGCACTAGATCTTCAATGTGATATGCTTGCTAACAATGATTTTGGGAGTGAGAAAGGCCATTACTACAATAGAATTAAATTGCAGGGAGATGGTAGGAGCACAAATCCATTGAACAATCCAGAATATGGAGATAATAAATATGGTCAGAGTCTCTTTTATGATCAAGGAGTAACGAATCATATGGATGAGAAATATACTGGCTGCTTCTGTCTCAAAATGTGTGATGTGTCTCCGCATATGACATTGGCATCTATATATTGAGGTTATCATATTGTTAAAGGTTTCTTCAACTTCGATAAAAAGTTCAATGTTTTGTCATGGTGAATTTTTGGTAGAGTATATTTACTAATTTCTTGATGAGTTAGCAATGTGTTCAATTTTTTCATTTTTAAATATGTCATAGGTATAACCATTTTATTGGTAATTGGCAAGGTTCATGGGACTGGGAATTCCCACAATTTTATTGACCTCCCAGTTCAGCAACATTCTGATTTGGCTTTATTGGAAATTTTGAACATGGATACATAATAAGCATGACATTCCATTAGATTCCTGACATTCCCTTAGATGCCTAAGCTTCGACAACACAAAATCATAAACATAGTGAAACTCATCCAGTTGTAAGCATGGTTATATTGTTGGTTAATTGGAAGATTCCGAGCTCAAAAGAGAAAACAATGCTTAACTTCTTTAAATGAGTTTCAGGTAAAGTAAGAACCAAAAAGCAATGTGCAGTTGTGAGTACTGAGGAGATCAGTAAGCAGTTGCAGGGATTCACAAGCTTAAAAAATAATACAGGGACAGAATGCTCACGATCAGATCCCAAGGAAAGATAACTTCCAGTTGAGAAGTTGCAATGATAGTGAAGCGTTTAAAAGGAAATATAATGGCATCCCAACACTGAGGAATGCTCCATATTCTAGCTAGAAGACTTTAAATAGTTCAAATCAGGTAGGTTTAGACAAGCATCCCTGCACTCATACAAACTTGAGTGACCTGAGGAAACAACCACATCTCCAAGAAAAGTGCTTTATAAAGACACATCTTTGCTGGTATTATGTTATGAGAGGAATTCTGTTACACAATCTGAAAGAATCCAACTATTCTAGTTATTTAATTTAGGTTGAGTTTTTTTTCTCCATCCCAACACTATGAGGAATGCATCCTTCTTCCAGCTATTGAACTTTAAATAGTTCAAATCAAGTAGGTTGAGACAAGCTTCCGTACACTCATACAAAATTGAGTGGCCTGAGGAAACAACCACATCTCCAAGCAGAGCACTTTATAAAAACACATCTTTGGTATTAGGTTATGAGAGGAATTCTGCTACAAAATCTAAAAGAATCCAACTATTCTAGTTATTTAATTTGTGTTGAGTTTTGTTCCCTCTATTTCAAGCCATTATTTCATGTTTTGAGCTTTTCAAGGGATTGATGTTCAGTCTCCATATTGCTAGAGTGTTTTTTATAAGATTGAAGTTATTGATATCTATTGTGTGTAAAGATCATGATGTAGTTTTGAGTTGGAAAGCACAACATCATATATATTTTTGTGACCTTTGTAAAAAGCCATTGTGAGTGTCCTCTTCATCTTCGGTCTAAGGAGATCAATCAAAAATTGCATAGATTCACAAGCTTAACAATTAATACAAAGTCAAAATGTTCATGATCAGATCCCAAGAAAAGATAACTGCCAGTTGAGAAATTGCAAAG
Source organism: Pinus taeda (assembly GCA_000404065.3). Lineage (NCBI taxonomy): Eukaryota > Viridiplantae > Streptophyta > Pinopsida > Pinales > Pinaceae > Pinus > Pinus taeda. The sequence continues at coordinate 51,369 of APFE031038437.1, forward strand.
ACAGTCAAGCATTGAAAATAAAATACAATGGCATCCCAACATTGTGAGGAATGCATCCATCTTCCAGCTAGTGAACTTTAATACAATTCAAATCAAGTAGGTTGACAGAAGCTTCCCTGCACTCATACAAACTTGAGTGTCATGAAGAAACAACCACATCTCCAAGGAAATCACTTTATAAAGACACATATTTGCTGGTATTAGGTTATGAGAGGAATTATGCTACAAAATATGAAATAATCCAGCTATTCTGGTTATTTAATTTGCGTTGAGTCCTTTTTTTCTCTCTATTTCAAGCCATTCTTTCATGTTTTGAGATTTTCAAGGGATTGGTGTTGTCTCCATATTGTAGGAGTGTTGTTTATAAGATTGAAGTTATTGATAACTATTGTGTGTAAACATCGTGATGTAGTTTTGAGTTGGAAAACACAACATTGTAGATATTTTTGTTTTACAAAGCCACTGTGAGAATCCTCTTTGTCTTAGGTCTTTTGATGGAAACTGAGAGAACAAATGGAGATCCTGATGCATTCCAAGACTTTGAAAGAATCTAGCTATTGTGGTTATTTAATTTGTGTTGATTCTTCCTATTCCTCTATTCAAGCCATTCTTTCATGTTTTGATCTTTTCAAGGGATTGATGTTGAGTCTCTAGATTGAAGTTATTAATAACTATTGTGTGTAAATACTGTGATGTAGTTTTGAGTTGAAAACACAACATTGTAGATATTTTTGTTACCTTTGTGCAAAGCCACTGTGAGCATCCTCTTTGTCTTGGGTCTTTTGATGGCAACTAAGGGAACCAATGGAGACCTTGATGCGCTAATAACTATAACCAATGGAGACCTTGAGATTGAAGTTATTGATAACTATTGTGTGTAAATACTGTGATGTATTTTTGGGTTGGAAAACACAACATTGTAGATATTTTTGTTACCTATGTACAAAGTCACTGTGAGCATCCTCTTTGTATTGGGTCTTTTGATGGCAACTGAGGGAACCAATGGAGACCTTGATTCATTCCAGTACTTCTGTATGGAAAATACCAAGTCCTATATTTTTATCAATGGAAGGCCTTGCCTGAATACTAATGACATTTTTGAAACACTTTATGACTTCAAACTTGCACAACCCAAGGAACATATCTCAAAGTCCCTTGGAATATAGCACCATTGCTGCTTTTTTGCTATATATCTTGGGCCTCAACAGTCTCAGATAAATGATGGTACATCTCCCCTCAAGGAATTCAACTACAACTTTCACTCATCCCCTCTATGAAAATTTTGCAGATCTGATATCCACAACCCCTTCACGCTGAACCACCCCTTTATGCTAAGCCTCACCATGGCATTAACCTGTGGCTTTCACCCATCCTCTCTGGCGAAAATTTTGTAGATCTGATATCCACAGCCCCTTTGCACTGAGCCTCACCATTTAGCCCATAGAAAAATGATCAACAACGGTAGTTCAAGAGCACTCCTCATTCTCATTCCAATTTCATGTGTTAAATTCCTCCCATCGCTGCTCATGTGGTTTGTGATAAGTAATTCCCTCCAATATTTCCGATGAATTGTATACGATAAATCATTCGCTCCAATATCTCTGATAAATTTATTTTTAAATTTTTACTTTTTTTTTTTTTATAGTATCTTAAAAGTTTTCTTTTAGAAAAATAAACTTTTTAACTATTATATTCATGTATAAAAGGTAATTTATTGCCACAATATGTGTATGTGAAATTAGTTTATATTTATTTTAATCTTTGATATAAAGTGAATGGGAAGTAATTAAGTTGTTTTTGTTTTTTTTTTTTAGAAAATGCATGGTCAAAGAAATATTAATAGAAAATGTATGGTTAAGAGGTATCAATATGTAAAGTGATTTTATTTTTTAACAAGAATGGTTGACTTTTATTTGGAGAAGAAAGGTTGGGCCTAAGCCAAACAACCACTATTACATTGTGCTTCAACTATATGCTTTCATGTGTTTGACATTAGCGTAATCCTACTTGAACCGTTGGGCATTCGCAGAGAACCAGCTTGTACAATTCTTTCTGATGTAGTTATATAGAGATCCTTGGTCATTGCATAAAAGCCTAAAAACTACGAGAGATAGCTTATATTCCTGTTTCGTTTCCTCTAATAGCATAAGACGAGCCTGACAGTACGCAAAAACAAATCCTGAATCACGTCAGATCTGAGTCCTCTGTGTATGGACTATTTGTTGAGCCACTTCTTAATCTTGTTGCTTGGATATTGAATGCTTGAGTATTGGTCGCGCTAACAGTGATAAACCAAATATGAGATTCTATCTATGATGCTAGAGCAGAATGTATCGAGGCAATGCGATCATGTGTATCATTTCTATGCTACATGCGTCAGATTTTAGACAACCATGGAGATTGAATCTTTGCATATGGAGGGCATAACAAGGGATGCCATGATCTTGCACTACTCGATATTCTCTATTAAGGAATAGGATGCCATTCTGATGCTTCATCATTCTTTGACAGAGCACCTTGGGCTAAGAGACATCCCATGTTTGCCCTTGTGTCGACTTCCTTGTTTAGAGTTTGGAGGATGTGGTAGAAAGAGCTGGTAGTGAAATTCTACAGTAGTTTCCTAGGTCTCTCAAGGGTCTTATTGAGCACTGAGCTATTGAGATGATCACCAGTGTTTAGGATTTTTATTAATATTTCTAAATCCCCAAAGACATGAAGGTTTTTCCCTCTATTTCCCTGAGCAAGTTGGCATGCTTTGAGAACTCATAGAATCTTTGCCTTGTTGTTAGTGCTCTGACCCAGGCCCCACTGAAGCTGTCCTTTTTGTGCTCGTCTGAGGAGTACATTGCACCTCCTACTCTTGATATCCCTGAATTTCCTTTGGAGGCTCTGTCGAAGAATATCGTAACATTGCCTTGCTTTTTCCACCACTTTTGAAACTCCAACTCGGAGATCTGAAGTTACCACTCTGGGTTGGGGCAAGGCTGAGAGGGGTTCTTTTTATTGCTGGCCTACTTGAGGGACTCACCTAGCTAGCTGATCTCTTAAGGGAGGAGCACATTGGCTGGCTTATAAGGCTTATTTTTGTAAGTTTCCAACAATAGTGCTCTAGCTTTGGAAACCATTACATTGGGAGAATGTAATTTGTTATTGAAGATGGCTTCATTCCTAGCTGACCATAGTTCCTAGTAGATGTATTTTGGAATTTCATTCCTGATTTTGGCCTATGTTGATTTTTTCTTCAATACGTGAGGGGAGCACTCTTTCTAGGAGATGAAGAGACTAACTACTGAGAGCTGGTCAGGAATTTGAGCACTGAGCTTAAGCATTGCTTGTAGCCATACTTATTGAGTGAAGGGGAAGTTAATGAACATATGTTCAATCGTTTCCCGATCTGAGCAGTAGAGAGGGCATCTATGGGGTCTGATAATTCCACGTTTCACTAAATTATCTCTAGTGAGGACCCTTTTGTGCATGAGAATCCAACAGAAGAAGTTAATCTTTGGGAGGCCAAAGGGGCACCAAACATGCTGCCTGTTAGCGCTTGGAATTCACCTAGGTTGAGATAGACAAACTCTCAAGGCTACATCAAACTATTTCACCTCGTAGCTAGCCCTACGAGGTATGAGAAGTCTCTCTCGGGTCAGATTCGGTAGATCTTTCAATATGATAAGTTGACCGATTAGGATCAAAAATATTAGGCTAGTAAATTGATAAGGGGGGTTGATTTAAAGATTTTTGGGTTTTTGGTGGCAATTGGAGGGAGTGCAATTCAGGGTGCGGGGATTGAGCACAGTTTTTGCAGGGGGATCTTTGGGGCAAGGTAGGAGTGAGCGCTGATGCCTTAATCTGAGATGGATGATCAGGGATGATAGAGAAGGAGCTAAAGAGGGCAAACAACCATTTGAATCCTCTCTAGATAGCAGAAAACATAAATTTTGAACAAACTAAAAAGCTGAGCATGTCAAAGCATGTATTCAAACTTTACCACTTCATCTGTCCAAATAGAAGCAAAGAGAGATGTGGAATACATAAACAAACTTACAAGAACATGTAGAGAACACACCATCAGCACAACAACCACAAGAATCCACAATGATGTCTGCAAAACCCTGGCCTTCTTTTTCCTCAAATTGCAGAGATACAAGTAAAATATACAATAGAGCTTCTCCCTCAAGAGTCCAACCATGAAAATGAGTAAGAGAAGGCATAATATAGAAGATCTAACTCCTTTCCCCACCTCTAAGGGTCGAGCTCATCTTCCTAGGAACTGTTGCAACTAATTCTAAATTAATCACTAGATAATAGGCAGTCCAACAACTTGCCTCTATTACTTAGCTAACTGATTCATGCATTAATTATTCACTTTTTACATCAAGGAAGCTTCTATAAGGGTAAAGAGAGATAAAATCTATCAAAGTGCCATGAAAATATTAAATGTATCCATCATCTACAAGTAAAAATGGTCAACCATAGTCAAAACAGAGTTTTTTGACAAAAAAGGTCAATTCTGGCAAAGCTGGCTCTCACTGCTGCGCCCCCTGTGCAAATGGTCGCGCCCCTTTTCTGCAACTTTTGAGTGGTTTAAACTGGTCCAAATCAGGTGCAAGATGGCTCATTGGAAAGCTTGGTCTGTATACTTTCCATCCCAAGTGGAATTTATGAATTTGGAGTTGTTTTGCCCCCTCAAAAACCATTTCTCCCAAGGTCACTTTCTGCAACTCAAAAAGTGGGCAGAAAGTCATTTTTTTTGATGTATTTTGAGCTTTTGGAGGCTCAAATCTCAAAATCAGGCTTCTCCCAAGTATTGGTAATTTTTCTCTTTGCATGCCCTTTCCAAAAATGCCAAGTTTTCAAAATTCCGAGCAGTCCTCCAAAATGGTCTCACCCGGGGTGAGACCATTCCACGGCCAAAACCTGTAAAATTCCCAAAAGATTCACAAATGACAAAATTTTCTCCAAATTTCTTGAAATTTGGTCTGGGAGTCCCCAATCAAGTACCATTCTCATTCAAAGAGACTTTGGCCAAAATTTGGAGTGGATCGGGCGTTTTCCTTCGTTTTTGTGTTTTGGCCAACCGTCCTTGGAGCACCTTCGTTCTCGCCGGTATTTTTGACATTTCTTTAAAACTATGACACCTGTGAAAAAAATGAAGGAGGTTTTTCTTCTTTGGCATGTTGTGGACAAAAACCTTTCTCAGTTTCCCAAAATTCATCTTTTATTTCTCTGGAACATTATTTGAGTGCGACTTGTCCCGATGTGTGAA
>APFE031038449.1:0-10380 GCA_000404065.3 Pinus taeda
TTTAGTATTTTTAAAGAAACCCTTCTTTTCTAATTTTCCTTGTACATACTCATACAAACTATAATTCATAAGCCACCTGTGTCATTATTTCCAAGCCCTTCAAAATGTCACTTTTAGATTTTTTTGCTTTGAAACTTCTTTGGGGAGCCTTTACTCATGGGGTCATTCAAGTAGGTAACATTATTAATTCAAATATATATGCATTATTTTTCTTTTCTTAAGAAAATTTACACATCAATATTGATTGACTTACTTCCATTTAGGAATTCTCCATACATGCCCTTATCTCGCTATTGAAAGTGGTCCTCTTTAGTTATACTTCTTTAAGTGGTGTTTAGCATAACATATCTCCCTTGAGAATGTTATATTTCCCTTTCTTTCCCCTTCTTATGTGATCACCCTTGCTTAAGTTTACTCATGGGGTCATTCAAGTAGGTAACATTATTAATTCAAATATATATGCATTATTTTTCTTTTCTTAAGAAAATTTACACATCAATATTGACTCACTTACTTCCATTTAGGTATTATCCATACATGCCCTTATCTCGCTATCGAAAGTTGTCCTCTTCAGTTATATTTCTTTAAGTGGTGTTTAGCATAACATATCTCTCTTAAGAATGTTGTATTTCCCTTTCTTTCCCCTTCTTATATGACCACCCTTGCTTACGTAGATAAATTAACCCATCGATCTTGAGCATTTATCATCTACCTAGACATACAACCTTCCTTTCATTAGTTCCCTAGCATGGTGACCCTTCTATGTTTTGATGCCCATGCCATTCAATCATCCATATGATTAGGAGTTTATTAAGTCTACAGCCTAGGGTTGACCCTCATGCACGACATTCGATCATCCACATGATTAGAAGTTTATTGAGACTACATCCTAGGGTTTAGCATCATGCATCACTTCTGAGTGTGTTCATAGCCTTAACGCATAGACTCCCACACTATTGGCCAATATTTGTTGGATTATCACATAAACTTAGTTAAAAGAGGAGGCTTTTTTCTTAGGAAAGAAAAATCGATGGATTTTTTTTATATTGAAAAACCAATACATCATTCAATGTTCAAAATATTCAAAATATCTCTTCTCAAATGTCTCCATGTTCGACATTCTAAGTATATACAAATACTAACTGCTACATCATTCAAGAGATACAAACTATCAAAACTGTATATCTAAAGCCATATAGAGAGCATATAATGGGCCAAAGTATCCATGTGCACCCAGAAAAAATAGAGAAACCGCAACGCCAACCACCAATCAGTCCTGCAAGTCATACCATGGGATAGGTAGATATTAGTAATAACAAAGGAAATAGTTGCATGCAGAGATTAAAATAGTAAAACCCGATGCAAATTTTCAATTAGGTGTTATTGGAGAAAATAATCGATCTCCTCTTCCACTTACATTTGTTCTTGCTAGGGTGACAGTTAAAATACTAGATAAAAAATGGAGAATTTCCAGCATAATTCCCATTGCTCTTTAAATCTTTACAAATGGCAATAAACATTCGTTTTCCTAAGGTCGAAAAATCATAGTTTTTTAGTGTTAACATGCGATGAAACCTATATTGAATTGACTTGGTGTTTGTCTCTTCAAGGTCACATAATATAGGAGAGGAAATTGTTAAAAAAGAGAAGAATAGAATCTGGTGAGAGCTAGAATAGTGACATGCTTTCTTGTGGCAAGCTTATTTAGATTTGATCTCAACAAAAAGTGAAATGTTTCGATCTTGAAAAATGATAAGTTATATTTCTAAGAGCCTCTCACATACCATGGAAATCAAAACTCATTCATTTTAATAGGTATTACCTCCCAAATTTCAGTGTCGAAATCTTCTTTGCGTGGGTAAAGATCGCTTTATATAGTTCCTTCAAATAATATTGAGTCTTGTGGGATAATTCTTAGTTTGTATCTTAAATCATGTAGTCCAATCTTTGAGATGTCAACTCCATCCATGAAAATTCTCCCTCTTGTGGGTTCTACAATAAGAATTAGTACTTGAAGTGTGAATTTGCCACCACCAACCCGTTCACTTATCCCAATCTTCTCTCCTCTAGGAAATTCACATGTGATACCTTTAAATACAAATGGCATATGTGGTAGATTTCAAACCTAATTGCATGTCCATGATAAAATAAAATTTTTAGTAGCATAAGATTTGTCTTTATTATTAATATTTTAATTGGTGGAGTTGGGTACATTCTATTGAGCATACACCTATTCTTGAAGATGAGGTTTTTGATATACATGCCTTTAGGCTTACTAACTAAAATTCCCATAGTTAATATGTCTATGATGGACATATAAAGATTTGGGACTACCTCCTCTTCAAAGTTAGTATGCAAAAGTGAATTTGAATTTTTAGATTTAGTAGTTTTAAAGAAACCCTTATTTTTTAATTTTCTTTGTACATACTAACTCGGTGCATGTCCATGATAAAGTCAAATTTTTAGTAGCATAAGATTTGTCTTTATTATTAATATTTTAATTGGTGGGGTTGGGTATATTCTATTGAGCATACACCTATTCTTGAAGATGAGGTTTTTGATATACATGCTTTTAGACTTACTAACTAAAATTCCCATAGTTAATATGTCTATGATGAACATATCAAGATTTGGGACTACCTCCTCTTCAAATTTAGTATGCAAAAGTGAATTTGAATTTTGAGATTTAGTATTTTTAAAGAAGCCCTTATTTTCTATTTTTCCTTGTACATACTCATACAAACTATAATTCATAAGCCACCTATGTCATTATTTCCAAGCCCTTCAAAATGTCACTTTTAGATTTTTTTGCTTTGAAACTTCTTTGGGGAGCCTTTACTCATGGGGTCATTCAAGTAGGTAACATTATTAATTCAAATATATATGCATTATTTTTCTTTTCTTAAGAAAATTTACACATCAATATTGATTGACTTACTTCCATCTAGGAATTCTCCATACATGCCCTTATCTCTCTATCGAAAGTGGTCCTCTTCAGTTATATTTCTTTAAGTGGTGTTTAGCATAACATATCTCCCTTGAGAATGTTGTATTTCCCTTTCTTTCCCCTTCTTATATGACCACCCTTAGTACTTGAAGTGCGAATTTGCCACTACCAGTCCGTTCAATTATCCCAATCTGCTCTCCTCTAGGAAATTCATGTGTGATACCTTTAAATACAAATGGAAGATGTGGTCCATATCAAACCTAATTGCATGTCCATGATAAAGTCACATTTTTAGTAGCATAAGATTTGTCTTTATTATTAATATTTTAATTGGTGGGGTTGGGTACATTCTATTGAGCATACACCTATTCCTTAAGATGAGGTTTTTGATATACATGCCTTTAGACTTACTAACTAAAATTCCCATAGTTAATATGTCTATGATGAACATATAAAGATTTGGGACTACCAACTATTCAAATTTAGTATGCAAAAGTGAATTTGAATTTTGAGATTTAGTATTTTTAAAGAAACCCTTCTTTTTTAATTTTCCTTGTACATACTCCTACAAACTATAATTCATAAGCCACATATGCCATTATTTCCAAGCCCTTCAAAATGTCATTTTTAGATTTTTTGTGCTCTGAAAATTTTTCTAGGAGCCTTTACTCATGGGGTCATTCAAGTAGGTAACATTATTAATTCAAAAATATATGCATTATTTTTCTTTTCTTAAGAAAATTTACACATCAATATTGATTGACTTACTTCCATTTATAATTCTCCATACATGCCCTTATCTCGCTATCGAAAGTGGTCCTCTGTAGTTATATTTCTTTAAGTGGTGCTTAGCATAACATATCTCCCTTGAGAATGTTGTATATCCCTTTCTTTCCCCTTCTTATGTGACCACCCTTGCTTAAGTTTACTCATGGGGTCATTCAAGTAGGTAACATTATTAATTCAAATATATATGCATTATTGTTCTTTTCTTAAGAAAATTTACACATCAATATTGACTCACTTACTTCCATTTAGGAATTATCCATACATGCCCTTATCTCGCTATCTCTTCACTTATATTTCTCTAAGTGGTGTTTAGCATAACATATCTCTCTTGAGAATGTTGTATTTCCCTTTCTTTCCCCTTCTTATATGACCATGACCAACCTTTCTTACGTAGGTAAATTAACCCATCGATATTTAGCATTTATCATCTACCTAGACATACAACCTTCCTTTCATTAATTCCCTAGCATGGCGACCCTTCTATGTTTTGATGCCCATGCCATTAAATCATCCATATGATTAGGAGTTTATTAAGTTTACAGCCTAGGGTTGAGCCTCGTGCACGTCATTCGATCTTCCACATGACTATAAGTTTATTCAATCTACATCATAGGGTTTAGCATCATGCATCACTTCTCGGTGTGTTCATAGCCTTAACCCATAGACTCCCACACTATTGGCCAATATTTGTTGGATTATCACATAACCTTAGTTAAAAAAGGAAGCTTTTTTCTCACGAAAGAAAAATCAATGGATTTTTTATTATATTGAAAAACCAATACATAATTCAATGTTCAAAATATTCAAAATATCCTTTTCAAATGTCTCCATATTCGACATTCTAAGTATATACAAATACTAACTTCTACAGCATTCAAAAGATACAAACTATCAAAACTGTATATGGCTTTCAAGAGATACAAACTATCAAAACTGGTATATCTAAAGCCATATAGAGAGCATATAATGGGCCAGAGTATCCATGTGCACCCAGCAAAAACAGCGAATCCGCAACGCCAACGATTGATCAGTCCTGCAAGTCATACCATGGGATAGGTAGATATGACTAATAATAGAGGAAATAATTGCATGCAGAGATTAAAACAGTAAAACGCAATGAAAATTTTCAATTAGGTGTTATTGGAGGAAATAATTGATCTCCTTTTCGACTTACCTTTGTTCTTGCTATGGTGACAGTTAAAATACTACATAAAAAATGGAAAACTGCCAGCATAAAGATTGGGTCAGCTGCTGTTATAATTCCCATTGCAGTTTAAATCTTTAGAAATGGTACTCAACATTCGTTTTCCTGAGGTCGAACAATCATAGTTTTTAAGTAATGTTAACATGCGATGAAACCTATATTGAATTGACTTGGTGTTTGTCTCTTCAAGGTTTGGTTTTGACAGTGAGATAAAGAGGGTACTCTTGCTGTAATAATCGTGGTGTGTGATTTGTTGATCCGTGGGTCTGCAGCCATGGGGAGGCAAAGAAAGAGAAGCAGAGAAAAATAAGAAGGAATGTGGAAGGATCAGTATTGGGGATGAAGTGTATGGGGGCTATAATACGAAGAGTGTTGTTGTTGCCCCATTGTTCTTAATGCTTGTTATATATCTTTGGGTTATGACAACCCTGTTACCCGCATATGTTCTTCATCTCTGTTTTTTGAACCACAAGTTGAATGTATGTTGTGTCTCTGCCACGCGTTTCCCAGATCAAGGGACTTTGTTTGATGATGACAAGTTTAATTTTGGTGGCCATGAGTTTCAATGTCTCAGGGTGGCGAATCATGGCTTGAATGTTGCATCACAATTCCTAAATAAGTCTGTTAATGGGCATGGAGTAGTGGCTCTGAAACGGGAGAGACCAACTACCCATATTGATATTTCATGGCAGGAGAAATTTGAAAATGAATCTAGTGAATGGGCCATAACGGGAATCAAGAAAACTAATGCAAATAACACTACATTTTCTCTAGATGCAATGAAAATGCAAATGGAGGCCTTTAGGTCTGCTTCAATGCCTGCATGTATGAAGGATACAAGCCAGAAACAATGGAAAGGAAGGCAAATATATTTATATGATCTGCCCAAAATATTCAATGCAGAACTGGTAGAACAATGCCACAGCATGATTCCATGGCTCAGTCTCTGTGATTATTTTACCAAAGGAGGAATGAGGAAACCCACTAAATTTTTTTATAAGCAGTGGTTTTAGACTCATCAATTATAAGCAGTGGTTTTAGACTCATCAATATGCGCTAGTGCTCATATTCCATTCTAGAATCTCTAGGCATGTTAATTTTAAGCGTGCCTTTTGTTGGGCCTCAAACCTGCACTCATTTACCCATCCTGCCAACAGCCTTTTCATACTCATTTCCTTCTTTTTCCATCATTTCCTTCATTAACTTGTTCAATTCATTGCATTATAGGAATTTTTAACATGATTTGCTAATTGTGCTAATGGTTGACTGTTGGTTTAGATTTTTGGTTCAAGTGCTGCAATTCCGCAGCTGTTACAGGTTTCCGCAGTTGATCTATGATTCTGCAGTCGATCCCAGATTCCGCAGCCATTTTATTGTTTGATATGATCGAGGTGTCTTCCGGAGAAAAGAGCCACATGGGAAAGTTTGTATGACTGTGTAAATGGTACGTGTGCTATCAGCTCAGCCAAACTGGCCGACGACACCCCTGGTCAACATGGAGGAATTTCTCATCAAACGGCAAGGTTGCAAATGGTGGCACGGCTCTGCGTGTTCGATTGGAGCACATAAGTCACAGCTAGCTTCTCCTTTAGCCACGAAGATTGCAGGGGACGAGAATCCAACACCAGATTTATTAAACCACGATGACCGTTCCCTAGATCCGTGCTCGGTGCTGCTGGACGTGTCCTTTTCCTAGCTGTTAGTTAACCTAGTTTACGCACAGGACAGTTGATGTTCTTTCTATAAATAAAGCGTTTCCACACGCTGAATACTCAGTCTGATTTAGTTAATATTTTGCTGCTGTAAACTCTGTTTTGAAGACCTTTTTATAAAGCGTTTTACGCTTCCCACTATGTTTATTATGAGTTGATTTAATTTGAAGAAGACAGTTTTGTTTCTATCCGTGTAGCTGATCTTTTAATTGGTTGAAGTGGATGGACGGCCCCTGTTTGCTACAACCATGGTACAGTAGCCTTTGAATTTACTTTTCTGCATTTCTTTTTCTTTATTTGATCATGTATATTAATGTACAGTTTTTGAATTATGCTGCTTTACATTTCGGTAATCGTCATGACCGATCAGTGTGTTTTTACAGCTTTGATTAGGAGCCCAGGACAGTGTGCTTTTACTCCTTTTCAGTACTAGTGGCATCTGAAGTTGTCTTATCTCAACTGATGACTTTTTACTGTGATTTTCATTAGTTACTTACTTAGCTAGTTTCTTTACTTGGTTTACTTTATCAAGTTGTGTCAAGTTGCTAATCTCTTAATGGTTCTGTTTATCATAATTCACTAACTTTTATGGGACCAAAACATTATCTAACTGTAGCTTGATTTGTTAAGTTTTTAGACTCATATTGCTAATTCACTCCTAACTCTTCTTTTTCACATGATTAATTCAGCTAAAGGCAGAATGTTAAGTGAGAATAAGTAGTGTGATTTGTCGTTTAATTTTTGGATTACTAGAGTAATGTTTTTGCTTTCAGCAGAGTTCATGTAAATATTATTTTCATTTATATCAGTAGTAAAGGTATTGGACTAGTGCCATTAGTCTTTTGTTTAATGCTTTGCTTTCATTTGATGCTTTAATTCCATTTCAAGTCATTATTCAAGTTATCTCTTTAGAATTTAAGAAGCATTTAGAAATCATCACATACACACACATTCACTCACTTGTTTATAATTTCAATCACATCACAGTAGGAGAGGTATACTTGAAAAACAAACTTAAAAAGTTAAAAACAACAAAAGCTTAAGAAATAGTTGCCTAAGTACATACAGTACACCTCACTTCATCAGCTTACGAGCCCCGGGTTGACATTTAAAAGTTGCAATTTAGACATCACTAAATTGACCAAACATTTTTGGCGTCGCTGCCGGGGAAGTGAAATTAGGTAGAGGTAGCCAATTTCTAAAAAAAAATATAAAAACAAGAAAATTTCAAGAAAGGAAAATTGATAACCTCTCAAAGTATGCCCTCCTCTTGCACTTAACGTGATCTGGAGGATCAGAAAAGAGAAAATTATTGGTTTAATAGTTTCTTGAGTATTCTCTCTTCTTGCACTTAGAGTGACCTGGAAGATCAGAAAGAGAATTATTACCCTGACTTGAAGAAAAATAAAAAATGACATGCATAGAGCAAGAGATTCTAGGGGAATGTTTTTAGCTAGAGCCAAGAGTTCGATTTTCACAACTCCATCTACTTCAAGAAATAGGCAAGAGACACCCCCATCATCTCCAACTCATACTCCTAGCTCTAGGATTCCTGGAATTCAAGAGGCAGTAGTTGACTCTCCCACACCATCTATTGAATCCGAATTAGAAGGATATTCTTTCCTTCCTTCTACAGGGAGACAGATTGTAATTGAAGAAATAGAATCACCTGAGGAAGAAGGAGAAATTCCTCCTCATTCACCCTTGGTAGAGGAACCAGAGAACTCTGAGGTCTTTGAAGAAACTACCATGGTAGAAGAAAGAGAAACCGGACTTGGAGGAGGTAGAGGTAGAGGTAGAGGTGGAGGAGGAAATAATGGAGGAGGTAGAGGTAAAAATGGAGGAAATAGGAATGGAGACAATTCATTTGGATTTCCCATAGTCGATGATGACTCCCGAGCCACAATGAAAAACATTTCGCCATCCGTCCTCCCAAACTTCTTTCATGGATTAAGAAATGAGGACCCTGAAACATTTCTATTTGAGTTTGAGGTCGTGTGTCGAACTTATGATTATCTGGAAGACGCTCAAAAACTCAAACTGTTCCCTTCAACATTGAAAGGGGCAGCCTTGAAATGGTTCATGGGATTACTCACTCAATCTATTAGTACTTGGAATGATATGAAACAAACATTTTTGGATAGGTACCTGGACTATTGTATGCCCACCAATCACAAGGATGAGGTATTCAAGATGGTGCAAAAGGAAGATGAAAATTTGGAGGATTTACTTGAAAGATTTCAATATAACTTGAAAAGAGCAAAAAATAGTAACTTAGATGAGGAAACTTTGAAAGCCCTTCTATGAAAAGCCATTAGAGATGAATGGATAGATATTTTGAACATGATGGGAAAAGTAGACATATCTCAACTTCCACTTCATGATATAGCAGAGCTATGTGTTCATCTCTCACGGGGGAAATCTAAAACTCAAAAAGGGCCTAGAGATCCTTCTCTCCTCAGAGAAAACAAATCTGCAACTGGATCGGTAAGTAGGGCTGAGATTGGAAACATGCTTGATGAATTCAAAACTGATATCTTAGGAAGTCTTAGTGAGCAACTAGACACTCTTAAGATCCATAATAAACAGCAAGCAGAAGCTGAAGCTTTAGCTATCTTTTGCCCGAAATGTAGAAAGAAACATGCTCTAAGGGAATGTCCCTTGGACGCAAAGGTTGTAGAAACATGTGTAATCTGTTCAGAGAATCATGAAACCAAGGATTTTCCTTCAATCCTTGGCCTCAAAGATGTCTTTCAGGAAGATCCAAGTACCATTGAGTCTCTCTGTTTTGTTGCAAGGAGACCTTGGCAGGGGCAACAAAATCAAGGGTTTAACAACTCTATGAATTTTCAACCCCCACCAAAGTGGAATCCTTAGCAACAACCTTGGTCCCAACCTCAAAATCCTTTTCAATCATGGATACAAGGTATGCAAAATCCTTATGGGAGATTTGCCCAGTTCTATCAATATCCTCCATCTTTTCAAAACCAGCAAGCTCCACAACTTCCAAATCAAAACCCACAACTATCATTGCCATTTCATCAACAACAACCCTCTCAAAAGAATTCAAATTCTCAACTCTTGCTCCAACAAAAGTCAAATCAACTTCCTTCTCAGCCTTTGCCAAACCCCAATAATAAAAACCCTTAAAATGCTTTCATGATGGAAAGTCTACAATTTCAATATCCTGCCTATATGATTGTTCCTCTCAATGATGTACAACTCAGATCAGGTAGAGTTCTAGATAAACCTTCTATAGATGCTCAAAAGCAAAGAATTTCTGAGGAAGATTCTCTTGAAGCCAATAAGGGTTCTGAAGCACCTCTTCAAAACTCAAGCACTCAAAAAGGAAAAGAAAAAGAGTTAAACCCCACAACTCCTATAGTTGAGCAACCTCCATCTTCATCCACACCTCCTTTTCCTGAAAGATTATAAATTGACAAAGGAGTGGAAAAACAAATCTTGTTGCCTGACTATGACTTTCTAGATGAATTGAAGAATGTCTATATCAAGATTCCCTTGTTACAAGCCATTAAAGAAATTCATATTCTAGCAAAGACAATAAAGAAGTCTTAAAAGACCAGGAAGGAAACCAAGGAATACGAGAAAAATCCACCTGGTAGGAAAGATTGCAGATATCATGATGGGAAAAGTTACCATGCAGAAGTATGTAGACCCTGGTAGTCCAATTGTTAAAACAACTATCAATGGGGTAGAAATTCCAAACA
>APFE031038451.1:0-19884 GCA_000404065.3 Pinus taeda
CTCATCACATCTCTCTTTCTCTCCAGCGCAGTTAGTGACTCTTCTCTCACACGTGTGGAAGGAAGGCGCAAACCCTGAAGTTGCAATTGCAGATCCAAAGTTTGACCAACGTTGACCATCAGACCTCCTCCTCTGAACTGCATTGGAGGTGTACCTGGATCTCCTCTAAAGGCCGCATTCTTTGGTGAAGGAATCAAGCTGATCTGACGGTCGGTTTGCAAGATATTGACTGCCCTAGTTTTGATGATGAAGCCACTAATGCTGATGCTGCTGATCTAGGGTTTGCTACCACTGATATAAATCAGATTTTTGTAGTATTTCTCTCTGCTGAATTATTGAAGATAAAAGAAGATTTGATCAAAGGGTTTCCCCATATTGGGGTTTGTCCCTAGCTAGCCACCACATCTTGTGTCTCTTGTCTTGACTTGTTTTCTGTTGATCGTTTAATGTTCTATCCACACTTTACTTATGCGCATGTGATTGCTAATCTGTGAATAATAATAAGAAAGTGAAGTAAATTTCTCTAAGCATAGAACATACCATAAATTAACACCACCACTAGGGAGGATGCTTAGCCACCCCATGGATTGAGAATTTATTGAAGCCTTTGGCTTCATTTATCTAGATATGTAATTGAAATTTGTATTAATATCCACTAAAGAACAAAGTAGTTCAAGGTTACTAGGATTACACCCAAAATAGTAGCCAAACCAAAGTATAAGGGTGTAAAAGACCTCTCCTCCCAAAAATGAGTTGAAATGGAATGAGAAATGGGTACAAGAGTAGTAGGAAATGAAATGACATAAGCATAGACAAGTAGGTTAACCCAGTGTTGCACTAATCGCCAAAAAATCGCGATAAAATCGTTTTATCACGACTTTTTGAAAAAAAAAAAATATAAATTTGGGTGATAAAATAGAGTTTTATTTTATAGCTGATTTTTATGAAAAAAAAAAATTTCTTTTTTTATGAGGAGGAGGAGGAGACCCAAGCTACCCTTGTCACCAGTAGAGGACGTGGTCTACCTCTTGTAGCTCCTAGTTCTTCAATTTTTAGAGCACAACAGAGTCTACTGCCAACTCCACCGACATCTACATCTAGAGGGGCAAAGGAAATCAATAGTATTAGACTTTAGTTATTTGGTTCATTTCATTGCATATGACATTATGACTCATGATATGAGATACATTATTATATTTTTTGTTGATATTTTGAGGCTGAGTTGGGATCTCAGGAGTCATGACTTACTATTCAGGACATGATTCACTGTTATGTGTGATGTAGCACTAGAAATGATATTAAACATCTTATATATTAGTTCTTTTATCATATTTATGTGTCAATGTATTTGTTTTATGTTGTAGATGGTTTAGATATTAAAAAAAATGAATATTTTTGTATGTTACGATTTTTTCCTGATTAATACCGATTTTTTCCCTATTTTTACGATTTTTTCCGATTTTCTCCCCATGCCAAAATTATCCCGATAACGATTAGTGCAACATTGGGTTAACCCAAAGAGGAAAACCTGATAAAGTCAAGGAGAGCCAGTAAAGAAGCATAGATTGGACAATTATTCAGTTGTCACAAGAGTGAGTTATCCCATTCATCATCCGAATCAATAGTGCAGATGCCAACATCAAATGCCTTTGGAATAATGTCCTCTGGATAGTGGTCTAGACCAATGAGATCTTGGGAGTACTTGTAGCTGGCATTGGCATGCTTTTGGTGGTGGTTGGTGCTAAAGAAGACAAAGTACCACTCCTAACATCCAAGGTCGAAAAATTTGCGATGGAAGGGAAGAAACTAATAATGCATCTTTGAGTAGGTGTCATAATCCTCATAGGTTCCCTTGATGTAGCACAATATGGAGCCTCAATTGTGTTGGTCAGAGAATAATGTCAAAAATCCTAGTGTTGCTAAATTGAGTCGCTATGGTATGGTTCCCCCCCAGTGCATTCTAGTGGAAGAAAGTGAGTTAGTCCAAGTAATATAGGTAGCTATTGTAGAAAAGATTGAAGTAGATGTTACTTGAGAGAAAAGGCCTTCCTAATGTACAATGCAAGGCATTGATAATTGAAGTATCTAAAGAATGACAACAAAGAACGGTTAGAGTTGCTATAAAGACAATGAAATCACCTCCTAATCTTATAATAGACAGGACATTTAAAGATACAATGCTTCTCAATTTCAACCACGGTCCTCAATAAAAGAGCAACAAATCTTATTGGCGTAGTCTAACTTATAGACGAAATAACTATTTTCACTGAAATTCACCAAAATCCGGTAATACAATTTCAAGATTTTTTGTTATTTAAAATACGTTTTTGAATGCATAAATGGATTCAACACCTTGAAAGCCCCTCGGGGCACTCGAATTATGCAGATTAAACAATTTAAACTCAAGTTTTTAAAAATCTTTGTTAGATTTTGATCAAAATTAATAGGAAAAAATGTCGTGAAAAAGGCCATTTTGTTTATAAGTTAGATTACGCCAATCTGCTATGCTTTGGGAGATGATCTATCTCATTCCTCATCTTTTGTGAATACCCTTATTGCTCAAGGAAAATCAAAGTTCATATAGCAGATGAAATTGAAGTTACTGTAGTTGAACAATAAAGCCGTTAGTGACATGGTGGGAGTGCTTGGAGTAAAAGGCCAACTAAGGACTCTGAGGCTTGAGCGGCCTACCGCAGAAAACATGGGTGAGTCTCTCTTGCAAATACTCCCTTGATTGTTAGCATTAATTTCTGCCTTTGGCAGGAGGAGGTGGGGAGGGTTGTCGAAAGTGATTGATTAGGGAGGGAGGTGGTTAATTGAAATATCCACTACCTTAAGAAGTGACCACTCCTTAAAGAATCAACAAGGATGCAAAAATGGCTGACCAAGGGATGAAAGTCTTGAACATACTTCTTTCGTTTGCTCTACTTTGTGAAGATGACTATAAGTGTGAAGGTTGTGTTGAGGAGAAGGGGATATGCACTAAACTCCAGTATTATGATATATTGGGGTATGGTTCATCTGCACCATATAAGACTCTCCACAAGATTGGGGTATAATATGTTTATAACTACATGAGATTCACAATACATGTTTAAAATATATTTTAGCGTTTGACTTTATCCAAGAACAAGCAATCCTAAAATGCTAAGAATCTATGTTGCACAAGTTTCCTGTATGCAGATACTTCGGGTACTCAGAGACAAGTATCTATTAGAGCCAGAAGCTTTGCCCAAATTTACAGGAGGCGTCAAGTTGGGAAAGACAATATTTAATATATTAAAAATAAAATAAAAATAAATTTTAAATATATCAAAATTTAATATATATTAAAATTAAAACTAAAATAATTATTTAAAAATAAAATAAAATATAATAAGTACATACCAAATTAAAACAAACAATTAACATACGAGGAAATTAACAAACAATTAACATATGAGGATAGCCGCAAAAGAATTCTAGTCGCTGTCAGATGATGACTCGGCATTGTTATCCTGTCGTTCCAACCGACAGATTTCGGCGGAGCAGGGCACTACTCTTGGAAGATTTGGATACTGGCGAGTCTCTAAAATTAGAGGATTTTCTCCCTTAGATTTGGCTATGGATGATTTTGGGTTTCTCCTTCAGCCGACGGAAGACGGGGATTTTCTAAACAAAAATCTAAGTTTCGCATGTCCACTGCAAATTTTCCATGATACCGAAATGTCCAAATCTGTCGAGCGGCAAAACGTGATATCATCTCATTAAAACAAATCCTCATATTCCTGCTATGATTCATATCACGGCTACCAGTCAATACCTTTCATTTCCCTGAGCAAAGCTGGAATATCTTAAGAATAGTGAGGTCGCGGAGCCATGAGAACTGTTGGTATTGTCGTTGACTCCGGCGCCCCTTTAGTAGATTGCTCCACCTCCGGAGACGACGGTATGGAACCAATTTCAGATGTGCTTCACCAAAACAATACGTTGTATAGACAATGCACGGTCGTTCGGTTTCGGGATAGATTCCCAAGAACCCATATTATATATATATATATATATATATATATAATATATGTATGTATGAGCAATCAAATCCCTCACCCTTGCCCCTACGAAGGGAGGTTTGGTTGCTCCTAGCTCTAGCAAACTCGCCGTGAAATCGATGATTTGGGCTGTTTGTTTGGTCGTGCTAAGGAAACTAGCAGAAAAAAAGTCACGCTCTCGAAATCTCCCCACTCAACTTCCGAAAACGCTCCAAAGTGCTCGCGAACGCTAACCATAGATAGGGGTAGTAGGAGGGGATGGGAGTTTCCATGATCCCTAAGAACAAATTAAAAATCTACTCCATGACAAATATTATATTGAAACTATTAAGAGATTAAAATGTTTAACTGTATAGATAGGGGTAGTAGGAGGGGGTGGGAGTCTTCATGATCCCGATGAAAACAAAGTTGTGCATTACACTTCTGAAATGTGTGTTGGGAGCCCTATAAACAAGGTATATCTCTCCTTTGGATAAAATATAGAAATGTAGCTCAAAACCCAAAGAGTGCAAGCTAGAAATATTTGTATTTTTTATTTTATACAATAATAAAAAGAAAAGATTTTAATTTTTATAAATGTGTTGGTCGCTGTAAATGAGAATTAACTTGGCCCAATATTACCTTTACACTTGCTAGGTAGCGAATCATGACTTCCTCTACGCCTGCCTTGCATTTTGGACAAAGTGGGCTTGGAGTCAAGGAGACTAATCGCCCCAATTTTGTCTAAAGACAATTCCACAGGTTTTCAAGCTCAAATAGGAACGACTTCTAGCAAATTCTCTTCAAAGTTTGACTCAACTATGGGGTTGGTTGAGATCTTCACCTAGTTGAAGATGTCCTTGATAAGGATTTATCCAACCACTTGGATTTGATAACACCAATCTCCAACAAAGGAGATAGTGAAGACTAGCACCCTGGTTATCCCTTTCTTGTGACTATATAGCCCCTTGGTGGATCAACCCTCCAACTACGATGTAACCCGAAATTCCTAATGTCTATTTTATTAAGAAATATTACTACAAATGCCATGAAGATGATGTATAGAAAAAATTAACTCACACAATGCGCAATGTTTGTAAATGGAAAAATTATATTATGGCATAAAATGAACTCATAGTTCAACAATAACCAATAGGAGAGGAAGGGCTAGCCTTACATAATTTATTTAGAAATAGCTAGTTGGACCTCACTCCCAAGAAAATATTTTTTTACTTGTCATTCACAACTCGGAGCCTATAATTTGAAGAAAATAATTTTATTACATGATCAATCCACATGAAGAGTTTGACTTGATTTGATTAGACTTTAAAACTTTAAAAGTGACTCTAAGAGGCAACATTCCCCTTGATTTGGTGTTGGAGAATCACAAAGTGATGAATAACAACCAAAATATGGTAATGTCTAGCCTGGCTTGATTGAGCGGTTAGGAGAGGTGGCTTGACTTAGCTTGATTTGGTCCATAGGTGTCTTGAATTGGTTCATAGGAGGCTCGATTTGTTGGAAAGGAGGAAGAATTTGCTTGCAATGGATACTTTTTGTCCACAAAGGGTCCAATGTTCGACTTTTGACTTAAACTAACCCAACATTTCTCTTTTTGACTTCAAATGATTCAGAAACTGTTGTGGAGTTCCATTATGTTAGTTTTTGTAGCATTGGATGATGTTCTTGTCTCGAAACTTCGTGGAGAGGCTAAAACACAGGGGTTCTCCAAAACCTAGGAATCGTTTATGGAGATTCCACCTAGAGATGATCAATTAAATTAATTGACCATAATTAAAAATTTCCTAGGTCTAACTTAGGAAGTAATTGAGAAAGGTGAGAATTCTCTAGAAATTCACTCGGATCGACTTGGAGATGATCTCAACTATTGATTATGTTTTAATCGTGGCCGTTGGAGTCCTAACTGGAGATTATAAGAAAAGGTTGATGGGTAGATGGAGAACACACCAGTGTAGATACTCAGTGATATAGACAATTTGATTTTCCAGTGCGGGTGATTCAGCGGGAGAAATCAAGTTAGAGATCAAGTAACAGGTGGCAAAGGGGCATCATAGCAGTATTCCAGAGGAGTTTCCAGTTTCAGAGAGTCAAAAAGAGGAGGCCGAAATTGTTCTTCAGGAAGCAGTGTAGGGACTGTGCAGTTGCTTTAGTAGAGCAGTTCGATTTTGCTGAAGGGAAGGTCGTATTTCAGTTCCAGAGGCCGGGAAGATTTTTCAGAGTGTGGGAGAGACATTTTCCTAGTCAGTGGCAGGCAGGATGATTTGATTGGTAGTAGTTCCAGCCTAAGCGTGAGAAGATCTGTGCAAAGTCGACACAGGGCTTGCACAGAGGGTTTGGACGACTAGCTTTTCAAAAGCAATCAGGTAAAATCCATTGGAGAGAGGGTAAAATCCCTCATTATATTTTTGCCAGTATTTCTCTTGGACAGACTTGCCAGTTTGGCGACATTTTATTGTACTAAAAAATTCTATTGCTGCATAATAATAAAAACCCTCACTACTGCACTGATTTTCCCACATTGGGTTTTTCTGGGGACATTTGTCCAAAAATAATGGTGTCATAATTTGTGTGCGCGTTAGAATTTCTCAATTCCTATTTTTGCTTCCGCAGTATTTAATTTTGTGAAGAAATTGTAGTCTGATTAATTCGTTATTAATCAGTAAATTAATAAATTGAATAATTAGTTAGGAGAATTAATTCCAAATGCTACATTTCAATGAATTTTCATATGGTATCAGAGCATATTTGGCAGATAGGGAAGCTCAGAGGCAAAAGAGGAAAATTTCGCTGTTCAAAGGGTGTAGCAGGACAAATTTTTTAGGGGTTGCGTAGTGCCTAGCCAGGTAGTGGGAATTGTTGGGCAAGGGTTTGATTTTCAGTTGTAGGGTGGCAAAAATTCGACTTGTCCAGAATAGCGATTCCAGCAGGCAGAGGAAGCAGCAACAACTCAGTGTTTTCGCTAAGCAAATTTCTTGTCTAGGCGTAGAAGGGTTTTGCAGCAGTTTGATAGAGCAGAATCAATGTTGGGTGGAAGAGAAAGTGCACACACAGGGGGAGATTTCTCTTAGAGGGTTTCTAGTTCAGAAATCCAATATTTCCAGTTGCAGCAGGTAGTAGCGGACAACATATTTTCTCTCTCCAGAAAGGAGTGCAAATAGCAGAGCTAGCAGCTGAGCAGGAAAAGAGGGAGATTTCCATCCCAATTCGAGTTTTTGCAGAGATGGCCATAGTCGGGTTTAGAGATCAGGATAGGTTGGAGGGAGGTTCCAACTATATCGTCTAGAAGGCCACGATGTCCTTCTTGCTAGATGAGCAAGGCCTGAAAACCTATGCAAAAAACGTTGTGACAGTACCCACTGATGCATATCAGCTGAAAGAAAGCATGAAAAAAATGGCTAAGGCGAAGTCGATGATCCTAGATGGAGTTCGGGACCATATAGTCTCACACATATCTGGAGAGAATATAACCAAAGAGATGTGGGATGCTCTCTTAGGGCTATATCAAAATCCTTCCAAGCAATGAAAGATGAATCTGAAGGAAAAGCTAAGAAATACAATTAGATCTTGAGAGAAGAGCTAGTTTAAAAATGACCATTAGATTTAAGTGATAAATAAATTTATTATTATTAAAATATTAAGTTAGTTTGAGTTAGTTCCTTTTTATATATATACAGTTATTAATAAATATGCTCATTAACAAAAAATTCCTCAATTATAGAATGTACCTAATATAATTATTTTTTTTAAGAATCACTGTATTTTAATATAACTAGAAAAACTATTTGTTTGACTAGGGTACTTAATAATATTGGATTAAATAAATAATTAATAAATATAGATTATTTGATAAATAAAATTATTATAATGAAATTTGATATATTTTATTAATGGACCATTATAATTAAATAATTTATATATTATTAATAAACAAATACATTTAGTTAAATTAACAAATAAGACTCTTTTAATATATAATTTACCTGATTTAGCTAATTTCTAGAAATAATAAATAAAAATTAGATATTATTTGTTTTTGGATATTCATATACATCTATTAATAAACAAATAAAATTAGCTAAATTAACAAATGAATTCTTTTAATATTATTTACCTAATTTAGCTTATTTCGAAAAATAATAATAAATTAAATAAAACAAGAATGTTAGTGGTTTGACTTGGGTCATTAGGTCAAAATTAGCTGTTGGCAATATAGCCGTTGGAGTCTCTGCACATCCTATTTAACAAGCGAAGCTGGATTGGTTATTCAACTTGTCCTGACGATGAACCACACTGGTTGGTTCGAAACGCGTCGACAAAAGATGGTTTATGTGATTTCGCCGAAAACTCTCTAAACACTAGGATGCAGAAGGGTGGAGGCATGAATCCCTTTCTCACCAGAATTCAGGATATTCAGGATCAACTTGTAGATGTAGGAGAAGTGCCTCAAGCTATAGAGCTTGTGCGTTTGGCCCTGAACAATTTCTTAGAGGAATGGGAAATCTATCCAAGGCATTTTGGGATGAGATACAGTACTAGGGTGGGACAGGATGTGGTTAGACTTGCAGCAGGAGGATATGAGGTGGTCTCTAGTGAAGAGCTCCATCAACGACAACAATAGTAAGTGATCGAAAGGTGTGATGGAGGAACACAATGTGGCCCTTGCATCGAAGGGGAAAGAAAAAGGTCCCAGTCAGGGACAAGGCTTGTAGGGGGAAAAGAAGAAGAAAAAGGATCTATCTAAGATCAAGTGTTTCAAGTGTGGTGAGTTTGGCCACTATAGTACCTAATGTTCTAAGAGGAAGAAGGACAAGAAGGAGAAGCAGGATCAAGTGACAAAATTCGCAGAGATAGACTAGGTGTCCTCCCAGTTGGAGGAACAATTCACCATGTATGCATCTATACCTCCAGGAGTGAGGTGGGGCGATGTGGAGCTTTAGTCCCAGAGTTGCATATAGATTTTGGCAGGTTCCAGTGAGGCGAGCATCGGATGATGTTTCCTCATGGATCATTACCCTTGCTACAGGGCCCCACAAATTCAGTAGCAAAAGAATTAGTGTCAGTTGATGTAGTCAGATTCTAGAGTGACAGTTGCAGACTAGTGGCAATGAGATGTTGAGGAGCAAAAGGCAACGTTGATGGCAAAGCAGGAAGCTCAGTAGCAAAATCAACAACGACACAAATTTCTCAGTGGACAGTGCAAAGGCTAGCAGCAGTTAGAGACTTAGGAGACAATTGCAACACAGACACACAATTGGTTCAGTATTTTGGATGCTTCTCAGTTGCAGTAGTTGTAGTAGGAGCAAGAACAGTTGAGAGGGAGTTGAGTTGCAGTGCATATGCAAAGTTGGTAGTAATATAGGTTGTACAGTGTAGTGTCAGCAACATCACAGATGCAACATGGTTTAGCTACAGTCAGTGGTAGATGAATTAGAGTTAGCGCAGTGGTTGATGGACAGTGACAGAGGGAACAACGCAATGACTAAGGGAGCAACACTGTGACTGAGGGAGCAACATAGTCATTTCTAGTAGAGTTTCCTGTCAGACATCAATAGCATGTATGGGAGGATGATGCAGAGATAGGGTGTTGTAGTAGTTCAACACTAGAACACCTTCCTTGCTAAGAGGGAGTGTTAGTTTTTGTAGCATCGACTGGTGTTCTAGTCTCGAAACTTTGTGTAGAGGCTAAAACACAAGAGTTCTCCAAAACCTAGAAATCGTTTATGGAAATTCCACCTAGAGATGGCTCAATTAAATTAATTGACCATAATTAAAAATTCTCTAAGTCTAACTTAGGAAAAATGGTTAATTAATAACAATTAATTGAGAAAGGTGAGAATTCTCTAGAAACTCACACGGATCTACTTGGAGATGATCTCAACCATCGATTAAGTTTTAATCGTGGACGTTGGAGTCCCAACTGGATATTATAAGAAGGGGTCGATGCGTAGATGGAGAACACACCAGTGCAGATATTCAGTGATCTAGGCAGTTCAATTTTCCAGTGCATGTGATTCAATAGGAGAAATCGAGTCAGAGATCGAGTAACAGGTGGCAGAGGGGCAATGTAGCAGTGTTTCGAAGGAGTTTCTAGTTCCGGAGAGTCAGAAAGAGGAGAGTAGTTCGATTTGGCTAAAGGGAAGGACTTTTTCAGTTTTAGAGGCAGGGAATATTTTCCAGAGTGTCAGAGAGACATTTTCCCAGTCAATAACAGGAAGGACGACTTGATTGGCAGGAGTTCCAGGCTAAGCGTGAGAGGGTCTGCGTAGAGGTGATGCAGGGCCTGTGCAGAGGGTTTGGATGGCTAGCTTTTCAGAGGCAGCCAAGTGTCGGGATTGCTTGGAGAGAGGGTAAAATCCCTTTGTATATTTTTGCCAGTATTTCTCTTGGATAGAATCCCCCGTTTGGCGACATTTTATTGTACTCATAAATTCTACTGTTGCATAATAATAAAAACCCTCACTGCTACAACGATTTCCCACTTTGGTTTTTTTCCAGGGACATTTGTCCAAAAATAATGGTTTCATAATTTGTGTGTGCTAACATTTCTTAGTTCCTATTTTTGCTTCCACAGTATTTTATTTTGTGAAGAAATTACAGTGTGATTAATTTGATATTAATCAATAAATTAATCAATTGAATAATCAATTAGGAGAATTAATTCCAGTTGCTACATTTCAAGGAATTTTCACACACTAGACAATTTGTCACAACAAATTTGATAAAATTATTCTTAAAATCCAAAATCTATGCTACGAGGGTAATTTTCATTAGACTTCTAGATTTATTAACCTACTGTTTTCATGCATGTAATCTATAAATTGTGCTAGCGGCCATACACAAATACGATCACTCACAATCGTAATAACACAAGATATGATCTAGGAAACCCTTGTGAGAGAAAACCCAGCTGGAATGTGAGGCTGCTTTGCTCTCTCTCTCTCTTTCTCTAAATGGAAATGGGTGCAAGTACAAAGGAGTGACACTTGTGTTCCGTTGGTTACTACAATGAACAAACCCCCTCTCTTTGCTCTCTCTGTATCTATTCTTAGCCACTCTGCTCATCTATGGAACAAAAATGCACTCGAATAAAATGGAGCCCCTTTACCTCCTAGTGGCTTGGTTATAACACAACCCGATAGCCAACTAGTGGTTAAGTTTGGCTCTTTCAACTCTTAAGTAGATTACAATATTGACTCTTCTAGAGTCTTCATCATCATGATCATGTGGCTAGTTCATTTTCCATTCTCTTGAATCATGGTGGTCAAAACAGGAAGGTCAACTTCCAGGTGGAATAACTTTTGCATACAGACTCCGTTTGACGTCTTTTTTGCGTTGTTGGAAATCTATTTGAGTGTAGAATAGTGATGCGAGGTGGAATGCTTAAGCGACAAAGTTTTTCCCCCAAAAAATGTTGCTTCATGCCTCAAACAACTTCTAGAAGGTTTCAAACCCCAATTCCTCCGAGGTGGGACCCGCCGCTGAAAATGGTCATGTGAGTTGATTCCTCCAATTTTTCCACCTTGAAAGAATCAAGATGGATGACAAATATGATCCAATTCGGGCCATACCTCCCCATTTTGGGAGGCTTTTGGTCCCCAAAAGCTTTCACTAAATGAAGTGAGGAAATTTTTCCGCCGCCTCTCAGGTGTACCATTTTGCCTTTCTTGGAACCTGTCCTTCAACCTAATATGCCAAAGGTCATGCTGTCCTTGTCTTGTAGTCCCATACCTCTTCTGCAAAAGTGTATCCTTTGTCAACTTGAGTATTTGGTGCTAAATCCTCTACAGAAGGTAAAACTTGTTCCTATTCCTGATTTAGCATGGAAGGGTCATAGAGTTTTAGGTTCTCTACGTTCACAATCAAGTAAATGTGCATGTGTGAGGGTAGATTTAGTCTAAAGGCATTATTTCCCACCTTTTCCAGAATCCCATATCTCAAAGGGACCATGTCACAGAGCCTTATTTTCTTACTAGGAACCTGTAGTCCCTCCTTCTTCAATTGTAACCAAACTTTGTCTCTCACTCCAAATAACTTCTGTGTTCTATGTTGATCACGCCTTGCCTTGTATTTTTCTTGACTTCTATAGTGTCTCCTGCACATGTAGATGGATTTCCTTGATTTTCTCAACAATTTTTCTACTCTTTAGTCATCTCTTGTAAGATCCTCCCTCACTCCTAGCTATCCATATGCAATATCTAAAGGTGAAGGTGGCAAATATCCAAAACAAGTTTGAAATGGGGACTTACTAGTAGAAGTGTGGATTGTCCTATTATAAGAGTGCTTTATGCATACCCGATTTTCATCCTAAATGCTTTTGACTATAACCCCTCAAAAGTTGCACCAAATTCCTGTTGACTACTTTTGTTTTCCCATTCGTCGGTGGATTCAATGCTGTAGACCTCTTCAACTTCGTGTCCATCTTCTCCCATAATGTAGTCCAAAATGCATAGAGAAATTTCATCATTTCAAGTTTTCCGATTTGTTTGTGGATGCAATGTTGTAGACCTCTTCAACTTCGTGTCCATCTTCTTCCATAATGTAGTCCAAAATGTACAGAGAAATCTCATGCGTCTCTTTGAAACTATGCTCCTTGGGATTCCAAAGTGCACCCAAACCTCTCAAAAGAACAAGTTTGCTGCCTCTTACTCGCTGATGGTCTTTTTAGAAGTCATGGGAATGCACATCTTATTGATCTTTTCAACTGCCATGAATAGGTTGTCATGTCCCTTCTTGGTTGTTGGTAAACCTCCCACAAAGTCCATGGAAATGATTTTTCAAGGATTAGTGAGTACAAGTAAGGGATGGTATAGAATCTGTTTTCTGTTACTAGGATTCCTGGTATAGAACCTAGCTACACCTTCTTGCATCCTGGGCTAGTACACATACCTGTGCAAGTTGGCCACCGTCTTCTCTACACCAAAATGACCCGTAACCTTGTAGGTGTGAGACTCCCTCATTAGCTGCAGTCGCCCACCTTTAGGAACACATAACTTGTCCATCCTATGGAGTAACCCATTTTGAAGATGGTAGTCAATTATGTTGTCATGTCGTGCACATGACTTTGGCTTTGCAACAACTAAAACACCTCCTTGAAGTCATTCTCTTTATACGCCTCTTTGTGTGCATCTTAGGTGAAAGGCTCCATGTGCATTTGAGTTCCCAAAGCTATGATCTTTGATGTGGGTGGCCTTAAAAGGATGTCAACAAACTGATTGGTGTTGCCCTTCCTGTACTTATCACTAAATGAAACTGCTGTGAAAACACCATCCACTTGTAATGCTTGTTTTTTTGTAACTGACTAAAGGCCTGTAGTTATTGTAGTTGTTGGTAATCTATGTGGATTACTGTCTCCTTTCTCATCAGATAATGTTTCCACTTTTTCACAGCTTACAACAGAGCATAGACCTCCTTGTCTTATGTAGGGTAGTTAAGAGCAACCCCATGAAATACTTTATAATGGTAGCATATCGACCTTCCTTGCTGCATCAAGACCGCTCCTATAACGTATCACTTGCATTTGTCTCTAGTTTGAAGGGCCATTGTAAGTTTGGTAATGCCAAAACTTGTGCTTTGCTGATTTTCTTTTTCAACTTCTCAGAGGCCCTCTACTAATCCTTTCCCCACCAGAAATTCTTGCCACTTATTGTTATGCCATGGAGTGGTGCTGCTACTGCTGAAAACCAGGCGATGAATTTTCTTTGGTATTGTGTTGCCCTAACAAAAATTCTGACCTTAGAAACATTGGAAGGAACCAACCACTTCATGATTGCCTCCATCTTGGTAGGATCTATCTTTAACTCTCCTCCCCCAGTCAACGTATTATAAATACACCAAACACTGCTGTGTAAACTCAAACTTCTTGAGATTTGCAAGCAACTGGTGCTTCTTCAATGCTCTAGCACTTGCATCAAATGTGAATTGCGTTCCTCCTAGATAGCACTGTATACTGATATATCATCCAAATAAACAATAGCAAATGAATCTATAAAAGGGTGCAGTGTATCATTCATTAACCGCCTGAATGTAGCTAGTGCATTGCATAGGTCAAATAACATAATTAACCTCTCGTAAAAACCTTGTTTGGCTTTGAAGTTGGCTTTCCAAGTATCTTATTCTCTGACTTAAACCTATAGTGATACCCTGACATTATGTCCAACTTGCTGAAGTATTTTGTTTGCTGCAAGTGATCCAACAAATCATCGATCCTGGGCAAGGGGTACCTGTTCTTGAGCATAATTTTGTTTAATGCCCTATAATGAATACACATCCACCAAGTCCCATCCTTCTTTGGCATAATTATGATGAGTGACCCACACGGTAAGGTAGCTGGTTGAATGACAACTTGTTCCAATAGTTGCGGCAACTTCTTATTGATCTCATTTGCTTCTGTAATGGACTGCCTGTACAACCCAACATTTGGCAACATAGGGTCTGGCAATAGTTGGATCTCGTGCTCCACTTCCCTCTTTTGTGGTACCCCTTAAGGTTGCTGGAACACACCTCTGTATGCTTGTAGCAACTCTTCTAGTTGATGTTTTTGTTCCTAGGGATGACTTGGCCCTCATTGACTCTTCAACTGATTTTCTCTTAAGAATAACAAAACATACTTCTTGCTAGAATTGATCCATTTCTTGGTTTGGTTGGTACTTACTAGTGAGATCTTTGACTTTCCCTTGTGTCTGTTTATAATGAAGGATTTTCCATCCTTGATGAGGAGGTATTGGTTGACTCTTTTTTGGATGAAGATTGCATCCCACATGTATATATAGAGTCCCCCAAACACAACTCCACATACATCAAGTGGAACTATATCCAACTCTACTTCATCAATAAAATTAACATCGATAGCAAATTTGCTTTTGATACACACCAAAAGTGGGTGACCCCATATGAGAATTTTTTCTCACATCATCTCTTCCAATTGGCCAACCAACATTCCCTAACAACCACTACTAGCTGATGACGATGTGCCATTCATATCTCCGCCACTTGCATCACTCGTATGTTTCTTTGCCCATTTGGAAAGAGCACATGCTGGAAGGTGGGCTTCTGATCAAAAGGTACTTTATTAATCTTGTAATCGGGCACGCGTGTTTGTATTTGGGTATTTGATGTGGATTATGGGGTAACTTGGAAGAAAGAGGGGTTTTCACCGTGATCTTGTTCCCTCACCTTAAATGGGGGGTTAATCTTTCATCCTAGTCCAGTTGGACCTGCCCTAATGGCCCAATGGGTATGGGAGGGGCACGACTTAGGAAACCTTGATTAAAAATAGCGTAGTCCCATCTCTTTGTGTTCCTTACTTATCACTTTCCATCTTACATTATAAACTCTACATTCCACCTCCCTTCTTCGGGTTCAAGTGACCATTGGTTCTCTGGGATTTGGCACCATACATCCTCATACCTATGTAGGGCCAGAAACTTCGTCCTATGAGGTTGATACAACCAATAGAATAAGAAAAAGCATATGATGGCCCCAAGCAAAAACAAAAAAGATCAAAATGCAAAAATATGGTTGGGACATACACATTAGCACGTGCGCAAAAGCCTAGCATGAGCCCTACCTCACTCATTATGACCATCACCTGGTTCCTAAGCACATGTTGCTCTTCATATTATGAGAAGGAACCCTTGCATGTCCCAACCCTTGATGGGTAATGAGCTACCGCATCATTAAGGGGGTAATAACTGCTATACATCATACAAAGCAAGCTCTAATCCTTTGAGCTACAAGTAGTGATACGAAGAAAAATCAAGAAAAAGTAAAAAGTGTTGGGAATCACGATTACTGTTAGACCAAAACTTGCAGGTATTAGTCAACAATCGCATTGCAAGAGACAAGGATTCGCGAGAGGTTGTTAGTCCATGTCACGAAATACATAGGGAGTGCTGGTTTGCCCGATGTCCAACAATCTTCTCCCCAACACGAGCCGGGTGTGTATTGGACTCATGACCTATGCTATGATACCACTTGTTGGGAATCACAATTGTTGTTAGACCAAAACTCGCAGGTGTTAGTCAACAATCACATCGCCAGATATAAGGATTCATGAGAGGAGGTTAGTCCATGTCATGAAACACATGGGGAGTGTTGGTTTGTCTAATGTCCAACAAAAGGCGCACAAGAGGGGTGGAAAAGGAAAGGCCAAGTTGGTAACTCATGCATCCACGATTACTTCCTCCCTGCATCTGTACACTGAAGATGAGGAGCCCATCGTTGTTGGTCTCTTTGACCATGGCACTTGGCCATGAAGTCTTCTCCCCTCCATTCCATCATCATTCACATGACATCTATCAGTTGAAGGGTGGACCAGGGACATGCCACTTCTCCTTGGGGGTTGTTAACACCTAATAGGGTGGTGTATTAACCATTCCTACCTAGGGAGATAACACCATTGTGAGTTCAAAGCCTTGACTGTGGAAGGGAAGCCTTATTTGAAATGTGAAATTGCCCATTACTTTCAAGCTTGGTCCACTTAGATGCAAAAAGTAATGAAATGTAACTAATGATGTAGTTGTTAGCACTGGATATTGCGTGTAATTGTCAAGTGGTTCCACAACCATGGCTTGGGCAACTTAACTGGGGCCAAGGTCTTCCAGAGGAGCATACTGAGACCCACAAGTGAGCTGCTGAAAGCCATGGGATTCCAAGTAGTAGTAGAGCATCATACATACTCGTGGGCACCTACAACACCTACAACGTTCCAACACTTTGCCCTACATTAATGACTTTTATGGGATGATGCATCTGGACTCAATGTGCCCCTAGTCGACTTTGCACTATTAGAGGGATGGCAGTTGATCTTTTTGGACGTAATGCTTCCATGTAATGTGTGAGTTGTCATTGTGAATCCCTAGGTGTCAATCTAGAAGTAGTGAGTTTCCTATGTGTGAGTTGTAATAACTATCTGGACGTGTCGTTGTCAGTGATCTAGATACTATAAATATGTAATCCTTGAGATCAATAAAATATAACTAGTGTGATTTGTGTTGTGTACAATCTCTGTCGCTCTCTTTTAAATTTCTAACATGGTATCAGAGCCTCTTCTAGCCTGACTCCTTCACGGGAGGGCTAGGAAGATGTAAGAGAATCTGGAGTTTATTGCTATGTAAATTAGAGTAAGAGATTGTGTTGTGTGAGTAAATTATTTTTTGTTTGTAGATTGATTCACTGTATGTTTAAGCGAGACTAGATATGCTAGGTTTTATAGATCTGTATGTTGAATGCTTGTCAAAGGTTTCATATGCAGCTTGAGCAGAGGATTAGAGGAGGCAAAGGCGCAAAGTTGTAGCGGGTCACAGTTAATTTGTTCGAATTTGATTTGACAAAGACTTCAGCTAAAGGAGGTGGGTGCATTGCCTGAACAAATAGGACCTTCACTGTGATTTGCATAATCTGGGTTTTGCAACATAAAACCTATTGCTCGGGGTTCTTGTCGAGGAGACCGTTGACGAGGCAGATCGATCCACGGGGGAATAAAAGCCAGAAGGGGCATGGTTCAATCGTGGCCTGACAAATCGGGATCAACCCTCAGAATGGGAGGAATGGAACCGATACACTTTCTGACCAATTGAAGAACCAGATTGCTCAGGCGTACGCTGAGGAATTTCTTGAGACGGTGGATGCAATGAATTGTTGTGTGACGCACAATCTGATCGAGCATGGTGCATCGACCATGGGTGGACGCTCAAAGTGATTGCTACCAACTTATGCCCTCGATCTGGATGGTGTGATGGTTCTCGCCATCATTTCGGCTTGTCACAACTCAGCTTCACCTCGATTGTAGGCTACAAAGTTGGAAGTTTTCCCATTCTTTATAGAAAGGTGCCTTGCATGAAGTAGGGAGGAGTGAGGTTTAGTATGCTGGGCCACACCTACTACAATACTATGGTCTTATCAAGCATGGGCTGGAGCAGGAAGGTGAGAAACGCATGGATGAAGGCGGATGGAATTGATTGTTGGCAACCGTTACAAAGGAGCTCGGGCATTGTTTAGGGAAACAATACTCCCAATCTAGAGGGATGGACTCTCTCCTTTATCATGATGCAACACAACAACAAGACACGCACTTCCAACAACGTAATCCCTTCATTATCAATTTGGCTAGTCCTGCAGAATGCAATGTTGAGAGATGCAGATCTCCCAACAGATTCAAGTTTTCTGATATTGTGTGTTTGAATGTTTGTAGTGTGAGTTAAAGATGTTATGTGTTATTAAAAGAAAAAAAAAGAGTTGTTGGTAGAAATTTTAATGGTGCAGTTTTAGTATGTTATTATGTGCCAAAATCAATGATGCAAAACCACAAAGAACAGGCCAATTAATTAACATACTAATGTGACTTGTCGTGCTCCAGGAGCATTAGTCACAAGTATTTCTTAATAAGGTCAAGCTGGTGTGACCCGTCGTGCTCCGGGAGCGTCAGTACAGTTTATTTATACAAGGTCAAGTTGTAGAATTGTCTGCTGAAGACAATCTGTATCCAGAATGCTATCCTAGATAATTGATGAAGGCTGCGAAGGGTCATGGATTCACATATGGTGTAGTTCCATAGGATGGTTCAATATCGAGACTGACCCATTGCGCTCTGGGAGGTTGAGAAGCGTTATTTCTACAAAGTTCATCAACAATGGTCAGAGGCAATTACGTTTTAACTGGAGGTCAAGTGACAACTCAAAGATTTGGTGGTGAAAGAGTGGTGTTTGTGAGATACCAGAGTGGATGTGGGTGCTGATGATGACCATATCAGACAAATTTGACAAAGATTTATTTACTGTTTAATGTGAGTAATTTATATTTTCTACATGTAAGCATTAAGGGAGGGTGTTGGAAGTAAGGCTTCCATGTAATGTTTGAATTGTCATTGTGAATCCCTAGGTGTCAATCTAGAAGTAGTGAGTTTCCTATGTGTGAGTTGTAATAGCTATCTAGATGTGTCGTTGTCAGTGATCTAGATACTATAAATATGTAACCCTTGAGACCAATAAAATATAACTAGTGTGATTTGTGTTGTGTACAATCTCTCTCGCTCTCTTTCAGATTTCTAATAGATCTAGGGCCCAAAGGAGGATGGTCTCACACTTTGAGACATGGGAGGGCTAGCACCACCTTGAAAGCCCCCAACTTTGGAGTAGAGACAAATATTTTGGCTACCTGGAGATCCATGAGATCACATTTTGTCCCTAAGATGCAATTTTGGGGGCCCACAAAGAGAGATTGATAGAAATGTGAAGGCCAACCTTTGCATCCTAAGTTTAGAGGGCTTGCACACTTCACTTGGCACCCTTAACCCTCAACGCATGCCCTAAAAGGGCCTATGCATGGATGACATTGACACATTATTCCTTGCGGCTCACACGCATGGGAAATCATTTGTGTCTTGTCATTGACTATTAGGTTGGTTTGTGACCTAACTTCTTGTTGCATTATTATTTTATTGTTTTAGGGGGCATTAGTCTAAAATCAACTGTGTGACTCCTCATATAAGTAGAGGAGAGATAATTTGTTGTAAATCATAATCACACACTTGGAGAATTCAACATCTTGAACTAATTCATCCTTATTGAGGAGAATTCAGATCTATGAATGCATTTTTACATTTGGAGCTGATTTGTTTATCTTTGGAGCTATTCTTTGGATCAAATGGATGGAATCTCTTTGCATGTTATCTTGTAAGTCTACCTATTGTTGAATCTAAGGTTTGCTATTGTGCTCTAATTTGTTGAAAATTTATTTAATGCTATCTAGATGTCACTATATGTTAGTTTTAGGTATGTTCTATTCTTAGAGCAATTTATTTCAATTTTCATAGTTAGCTCAATATCTTTTCGAGATTAGCAATCACATCAGCATTAAA